>CAJQZM010011138.1:0-15278 GCA_907164665.1 Colias nastes | reverse complement strand
CGCCGGTACCAGTGTTCACACCATCGTTTTTCTTTTTGTCATTGCGTTATGCGTACTAAGACCCCTGTAGAACCGCCATCCTGTTACAAATGACTCGAAATTTTGTGTCAGTATCTCCCGGTCTTTTTTATTTTATTTTTACAATATATATTTGAATTGAGTCCTTTTTATTATTTGTTTTTTACGGTGTGATTGTGATAGTTTAAACCTTGCGGTGATCCGAGGAATTCATTATCCTTTTGTATATTTCTACCTATATAGGTAAATTATATATTTAATATTGTTTTTATATTTAGGTGTCACTCCAATAACATAGAGTCATAAATTACTCATACCTAAGAACAGTTTAATAAAATGTTTTGTTTTAACAATTCATACTAGAATAATATTAAAAATGTAGACTTTGTTACAACACAGATAAATAAATCCATACTAATATTATAAATGCGAAAGTAACTCTGTCTGTCTGTCTGTTACTCAATCACCAATTTGCATGAAATTTGGTATAGAGATATTTTGATACCCGAGAAAGGACATAGGATAGGTTTTATCCCGGAAATCCCACGGGAACGGGAACTATGCGGGTTTTTCTTTGACTGCGCGGGCGATGCCGCGGGTGGAAAGCTAGTACATAATAAATATGCTTCGTATTGTAATCAAAACGATTGACTACATATTTTGAACAATTTACCCGTTGAGATTTGATACTTGAAAAACATATTATGCAACTTTAGTCGTGTACAAAGAACATGCAGTGGATGATAATGTACAGGATGTTTAAAAAAATAACTGCGTTAAAAACAACCGACTTCAAGAACGCAAAAGTAAAAAATAAAATAGATTTGATATTATTAATTACTACATATTATTTAGATGTACTATTTATTAAATAGGTTTGAAGTCGGTGCCAAACACTAAGCACTCAGTATTAAGCTCGTGCACCGACATCAAACCTTTTTAGTAAATAGCACATCTAAATAATATGTAGTAATTAATAATATCAAATCTTTTTTATTTCTTACTTTTCCGTTTTTGAAGTCGGTTGTTTTTAACGCAGTTATTTTTATTAAAATAATAGTTTTACTTGTGGCTTCTAATGCTCTTAATGATTTTTTTAAACTAGCTGCTTGTATTCTTATTCAAAAGCCATAATATGAAGACGAGGTTGGTAAAATGCAGATACTTGTTAAGAAATGAGGCCATATATTGTAACTTTTCAATAAAAAAGATCGCATTTCGGTAAGTAGGTACAATGTTTTTCAACATTTTCTACTATGAAAATCATGTCCTATCTATGACAAATACAACAAAAAAGATAAGGAATAGCTGTAGGCTTTATCGATGTAGATTTAACAGCGAAAGCTCATTACATATTACAGCCTCTATCTCCACAGGTATCACGTTTAAAAATCGTCCGCTGTTTTTCATAATTACAAACGACCAAAACATGAAAGGACTGAAAGTGCATCGTTAATAATTCCCGTGCAAAAATACCTTTTTTGGCCTCTTCATAACAATTTTAATAAAAACTGACGTCGGGGCCTTTACGCGGGTTATCTCGGATTCTTGTACTGGAGTGTAGGGTTGTCGCTTCGAAGTTTTTATTTGTTATTTTTATTTAATGTGAACACGTGTTGCGTTGATTTGTAAATACGGTTTGTTTGTGTATAATAAAGAATAATCATGGTGAGATAAATAAATATTTTAATGATTTTTTTGATACGTGATTTTAGCTCTACTAGTCTCTGTGTCTCTCTATATTTATAATTATTAATTATGTTAAATACAATTCTGATTTGTATATAAATAGACCAAAATTATTTGTGTTTGAAAACTCAGCAATAGGCAACCCTAATTATTATCCGGATCAGATAGCATTGTTTGATTGTAATTCCAGATTCTAATTGTTCAGAGCTTAGCATGAAATATCTCTTGCGATTTAATTAACGTATGTAAATAGAAATACTACGGGGCTTAAAAATCTGCATTTTTTGTGACAGAGAGGATTATTTTGTATTTAATTTCTTTTATTTTTGAATAAATAAGGGGTGAAATATGTATTTTCAAAGTCACATTCATACATATTCAAGCAGGTTGACCCGACATACGTCGTTTTATTAAAAGCCAAAATGGCTTTTCATATTTTTGCGAGCAATTTTATGTTCTATTAATCCTAGTCATAGCAGTGGTTCTTGAATATTACGCTTAGGAACACGAATGGCGAATTACTTTTAGTCATAAGAGCTAGCGCGCAAGAGCAACTTTTGTCTCCGCAACTATTCTGTCTCTCCCATCAACTCTATAGGAAGTTGCGTCGCTACGTGCGCGCACTTTCTTACTAGCCCATAGAGTTGATGGGAGTGACAAAATAATTGCGGAGACAAAAGTTGCTCTTGCGCGCTAGCTCTAAGAGTACAAAAACAAAATAAATGAAAAATTGGTATCAAATTGCATGTAGAGCACTAGATTGCATTTAGTGTAACATCTCATAGATAGCAGTGAAACTTATACGAGCAATTTAAATTAGTTCGACAAACAAAAACACAATAAAAGTTTTTTAGGGTTTAAAAAGGTTTAGAAATATAAAAAAATTACCCGATAATCTGAAAATATGAAATTTCGGCTTTTATACGATTAGAAGGAAACGGCTGTAATTTTATTTTTACAGAATTTTTAATATTATAATTTGGTTCGGACAAAATCGAAAATAAACCCAAATTTCGTTTTCTATAAACCGTTACCCAGTTCTCGTTTTTTCAGATGAAAATCGACCCTTCCGAGCTCAGTTGAATAAATTATAGGCTATGAAACAAAAGTGGAGAGTTTGCATAGCTTTGCGTATACAGAATTTAATAATAAGTAAGATATTGCAGATCATTGCAGATGCAGTTTCATGACATCAACATTCAACTAGAGGCAACGCTTTTATGAAATGTTAATAATAATTACGCATTGGTATAAAGAAAGATAATTACAATAACATCATTGGTATAAAAAGAACATTATTTAAATCATTGTTGAAAGAGCGAGGATATCCAAACATCAAAAATACCATATAATGCTTAACAATTAGAGCGTGCTGTTGATAACTAACCGTTCTAATCTTAGTAATTTGAAGTTCGTTCACGTGGAAAATATTGAACGCTTACGCTCAGAATTTTCAGGCGTACTTAATATCATACAAATTACGACCTGAAAATTCTATAATGAAGCTTAATTCAAATAGTACGCGAGGAAAACCACGGGCAGAAACTGGTATATTAATTGTATGACGTAAACGTAACTCGAGTTTAAAATGCGCAGCCATTTTATCGCGCCGGGCGTACTCACGGAGCGTTTAAGTTTAGCGCCAAAATTGTTTTGCCGCGTTTATTCAGCCGCAACTATGTAAGTAACGAGGCTTGATAAAAATGTAAGACTCCATTTTGAAAGTTATGTGGCTTTTTAATTATTATTAATGCATTTACTACATCTATTCTTTTCGCAGCAGGTAGAAAATGTTATCCGCGATAGAAAAATATAGCCCGTTATTCAGTAAAAAAGTAGATTTCTATCGATTAGATTAGATTTTTAAAATTGGATAAGCAGTTTTTGAGTTAAACCGTTATACACCAACAAACAAAACATTAAAATCTTTCTCAATTTTTTTTTTAACATAATACTTAGCGAAGACGCTATTTAAAAGAGTCACGCAAGCTGTTTCATTTGATGCATGCATCAAATAAAAACATAACCCTCCTTCGACACAATCGGGTAACCGGCAAGCACTATTCCCATTCAGAAAACTACGTGAGGAATATAAAATATTATTATTAATACAATAAGTGAGTACGTCTGTCGGTGGCGTCGAGACGTCTTTCAATTTCCTCTGAGTATTTCCTCTATTAACAATAAAACGGTAGAATAGATTAATAGTAACAATATTGATTTGATATGTTTTATCTATGTTCTAATTTATTAGTTATGAATTAATACTTGTTATGTATTGTTTCTAGATATATATCTATATATATATATAAATGAAACCCGTTTCGCGTTGTCACGGCATCACGCGTGAACGGGTGGACCGATTTCGATAATTATTTTTTTATTATATTCCTTGAAGTACGAGGATGGTTCTTGTGTAGAGAAAACGTAAACATGTACCACGGGCGAAGCCGGGGAGGACCGCTAGATTTTAATAGATTTAAAGAGGAACGGTTTGTATCTTTGTACCTTTTAACTTACTCTATTAGACACTAATATAATAGAAGAAGGATTTGATGCTGCGTTTGTTTGAAATGAATAGGCTTCGAAGCTACTGGACCGATTTGATCAATTATTTTACCAGCAGAAAACTGCATTGTTCCCGCATTATAATTTACCTTATTTAGGGCCGATTTTTCAATGCTTGGTTAAAACTTATCCGTCCAATAAAGTATTACACGATAATATTAAAATGTCACGTAAACTGTCACATACGGACAATTAGAATACGTTTTTAAAATGGTAGTTTTATACATTATTCGACGAATAAGTTTTAACCAAGGATTGAAAAATCAGCCCTTAGAAGAATTTGACGTCATAACGTTAACTAGACAAATATTGCAATTTTATACACAACATAATACTTACAAATACCGTCAGTCTGTTATCAGGTAAAAACATTTGACGTTGTAAAGGCTTTAGTAACATTGGCATAATAATTAAGGTTCCCACACACTGATTAAAAGGGGTTCCGAATTTATCCAACCAAATCCAAAAGGTAATCAGAAACCTCATTTACTCAACCCTAATCCGGTATTTCTTGCAATCCTGTCGATCTTTTAATATTAAAATACTCGAAAATTCTTTGATTTATTACAGCTTGCCTTTTTGCTACTAAATCGTAATTATTTTCAAGTTTGATTTTATATTTATGAGAATTTAATTATAATAGTAATAATTAATGTTTTAATGAGGACGAAAAAACTGAGAAGACTTTGATCTAGACTGCTGTAAAAATCTTTGTTATTTTAATAATATTTTCTAAATCTTTGTTAAAATTAAATAATATTTTCTAAGAAATTCCAAAGATTTCTAATCTAAATCTCTTAATCTTATAACCTTGAAATGATTATTCTGTAACAAAATGATACCTAAAAAGATAGATGACTTTAAGATGATGGAAGACGGGTGTGGTTTTCATGTCTGTAACGGGAATAATATCGGAAAATGCATGTAAAGATTTATGAATGTTTTATTTGTATAAATGTAAAAATCAAAATCAATTTATGTTCTACACTATTTTTAGCTAGTAAATATGGAGTAGGCCGTGTCAAGTGAATGAGAACCTGAATGTGTGTAAAGATGTTGATCATTGTCACTGTTTCTATAAATAGCAAGCTATCTGCCTGCGGTTTTGCTTGGGCGCTTACGTTATCGCCTTGAGAATAGCTCTTCATGTAATTCCAACCTTTATTTCAGTCCCTTCATTTAATGTTTATTTAGTGATTAAAAGTTACCTTTACCTACCACTCTATAAATCGCTCGAATAATTTAAATGCGAGATAAAAAATTAAGATACTTCAATATATATTTTAAATATTAGGCCTAGAAAAATATCCAAATATTTATAATACAATATTTTTCATTTAAAGCTCAATATTGAGGTGATGGAACAAAAATAAGAATAAATAAGGCTAGAAAAATAGCGTAGCGCCGCATCCAAGCCTACTTTCCTTCAATCCTTCAATCTGTGGCCCATTATAACTTATAAATTTATAAAAAATAGAAAAAATTCGATCACGAGGCTGAACTCGAACCCGCATCCTTTCACCCCAATCCGGGGCGGATGCCTGACCAACTCGGCCACTCGTGACCCGCCAGAGCGATCGAATTTAATATAGAGGTAATCTTTCAGTTTAAGGGCTGATTTTTCAATCCTCGGTTAAAACTTATTCGTCGAATAATGTATAAAACTACCATTTTAAAAACGTATTCTAATTGCCCGTATTTGACAGTTTACGTGACATTTTAATATTATCGTGTAATACTTTATTGGACGGATAAGTTTTATCCAAGCATTGAAAAATCGGCCCTTATGTGTATTATAATTTTTCTAGGATTAGTGCATGTCAAATGAGTTTTTTAAACCCCCTACATTCACATTATAACCCCTATAGACTTATCGAGGGCTCAGGTTATTCAAACTTCATAAATTTTAAATGAAACAAGCCATGTTTAGTTTGGATATTGTGTGTTAAAAAATTATGAGCGCCGAAGCAATTTTCTTTCGTACTTTGCAATCTAAATATTTAATGCTAACGTGGTGTTCGAGGCTTCCTTGGTGAAAGTACTAGTTTAAAATATAAGCACTTAGTTAAATGGAACAACTTTTAAGGGTAGTTAATGTTTTAAGATCGTGCTATTTTATCTTTTTATCGCGGAGGTAGGTGTTATGTATCTTTGGAAACTGCTAAATCGATTTTAATTATTCTTTTTAGTCTTATTTCGGTAGGTCTGTAACTTGTCTGCAACTGTTTATGACATGGACATATAGGAGAAAGGGATATAAAGAAATATTTTCAATCGGTTTATATTTTGTCAGTGTGTTTTGGAGAGATTTATTAACAGTAATTATACACATTTACATGATATCATAACTGTACGTTCTAAAACGTACCTAATGTGTGTAATCATTTATTTCTTGCAGACGTATTAACGTCAATAATATTTTAAACAAATATTTTATAACAAAATGTTTTAGTTATTTTGTAAAATCAAATTGTAAAACTGACATGATTTAAAAGAGCAACTATGGAGTTTCTTGCCGGTTCTTCTCCGTAGATACTGCTTTCCGAATCGGTGGTAAATGTTAAAAATATGTAATGACGTTTCAAAAGTGCTTCTAGAAGAAGTCTAATTGAATAAATAAATGTTTGAGTTTGAGTTTGAGTTTGAAAACAAAAGGGTAATTCATTCCTTGTTCACTACACACAGGTTGACGAATATTAATATTAAACTCGTTGAATATTATATAAGTAATTTGAAAATTGTCGAGAATTTACGGCGCCAGTTTTCTAATTAACCTTCAGGCGGGAAACGCTTAAAGGATTCTATTAAGAGCACTTCTTAATTATACAGTTATATTTTACATATAAGTGAAAATGTATCTACAAAGGCACACAATTTCATACATGTAGCTATTATAGTAAATGAAGCTGAGGTACGTTTTTGTGTTCTCTAAAATTCATAAACAGTCCTTTAAATAAATGTAATTTAATGCATATGTATGAAACAAACAGAAATTTTAATCAGAAGTTTTATTTGTAAACGTGTATAATTTTTCAATCAGACCTCTTCTACAATTGAAATTTTCTCATAATACATTTATAATGATTTCCTAATGCATAGGAAATTGTTATTTGGAAATCTGAACCGGTTGTTGTTTTTTGTAAATTGTATGCCAGCTGAAATATACTGTTTAAATAGTTAATGAAACTAATTTTTGAAAGCCACAACACGACTTTATACTTTTAATAAGTGGAAAAAGCTATTTTTTCAAAACAAAAACAGATAATAAACAATATGCGAGCACTCTAACAAAAAATTGAAAAAGTGTTATAATATGAAAGCTTTTAAGTCGATCGAAAAAAACTTCGTTGAAAGCGTATACCCACAATACCCAACGTGTTGTTCGCCAATCAATTTGTGTTACGAATTCATTATAACAAGGCGGGTGTTTTCATTTTTAGAAAATATAAAGTTTATTTAATACTACCTGTGCCCCGAGGTTTTACCCGCATTTCTCCGCTCCTATTGTTCTCAGCATGATGATAGCCTAAAGCCTTCCTCTATAAATACACTGAAAGAATTTTTCAAATCGGAACAGAATTTTCTGAGATTAGAGCGATCAAGCAAACAAACCAACTCTTGATCTTTATAATATTAGTACAGATAATATTTTGTTTATTTATACTAGCTTCTGATCACGTCTTTTTCCGCGTAGTAAGTTAATTAAATGATAATTATGTAATTGTGACACTGCGTGATTCGTGTAATTTACACATATCGTCCCCGTAGTTGGAAAACTAAATAACTCAGATTTTGTAGTTTTGAGATAAACGCGTTTTAGTGTTTTTTTTTCAGTTAATGTACATTTGTATAAAAATGTGAGACAATTTTACTGTACATAATTTTATATTTTGTGGACCTGATTTCTTCTCACATTATGCTTTATCAAACTGAACTCTATCTTTAACTATAAATTATTAAAAAATAAAAAATCAAGTTGTTTAATTTTGCCACAACTGTTATTTATAATGTTACTACACTTAGCTACTTATTTCGGCTATTTATTTAGTTTTCCTACAAGCCAAATCCATTTGGTAGAGTAAAATTTGGTGAAACAAATGCAGTTATTGAATTTATCAAACTCGAAATATTATTAAATGTATGTTACTTAGATTTATTTTTTAACTATTATTGGTCTCATTTAAAATAAAAGCTGTATAACGAAATTAATAAAGATTTATTTTGAAAGAAACTCAATTCAACTAAAAACATTTCGTTATTAGGCAAGTAAAACACAACTTAAATAAAACCCAAAAAATAATATGACACTAATCAGGTACATTGAGTACACCAATCAACAACTTCTAATATCAATTTACTTAGAACTAAATAAAAATACCTTCCTAAGAAAACAAAACATAATTTAAAATTCAAAACAATTGAAACTACTGTACCTAATAAATACTTAAATGTTGTTATCAAGTAAAACACAACTTAAATAAAACTCAAAAAATACTATGACACTTATCAGGAAAACTGAGTACACCAATCAACAACATGTAATACTTTATTTTGTAATCTAAGATGTAATATTATCAATTTACTTAGAGCTAAAAAATACTTATTTGACAAAATAAAACATAATTTAGAATTCTAAACGATTGAAATGACTGTACCTAATCAATACTTAAATGTTTAGTAAAAAAGACATAAACATACCCATTACCCATTAATTCAAACACAGCGTATGTATAGTTCAAAATAAACATAATTTATTAAAAAACAACTCGAAAAATCAACATCACGTTAATTTAACAACACAAAAACCCTGCTATATTTTACTCAGACTGTTAAGTTTTAAAAATCATCAATTTGTAGAGCAGGGGGCCAAACTAAGCTTACTCATCGACTTCAGATGAATCAGTGGAGCATGGTGTACCCTGGTCTTCGTTTAAACATGGTAAACTTTCGTACCAGCCGTGAAGCTCTTTAGGAATTATATTTTTCTTATAGAGCTGTAAAAGGTCTTTCTTTTTTAGTTTTGTTATAGGAAGACATTGTTTATATGCCCGGGGAAGGTCTTCAGTATTTAAAGTTGGCATTTCAGAGTTTATAGTTCTCCTAGTCAATCTCCCTGGTTTACAAAGAGTATTTAGTAAATTATATGGCCCATCGTAATCGTATCTGTATTTAATAAAACCAGGTAATTCCTTTTCAAATCTGAGACATTTTATTTTCAACCAACACCTTGTCTCCCCATTCTCCGCTATAGTTTTGTTTTTAATTATTTTCGAAGCAAATGCTTTTACATCAATCATGTCTTGATATGACAATTCAGTTACATTATATGGAGTTACATTTTTATTTTGTCTTTTTGATTTTGCCCGTAGCATAATTCCCCTCCAATCTATTATAGAATACACGTCTGTATACTTTCTTTTTCTATGGCACTATGCATTGAATCTACTTCCAAACAAATTATGTCAGATGGGGCGACTCCATGTCTAGCAGGTATAGGTTAGAATGTGGAGTACGTCAAGGAGGGCTAACCTCTCCGGACCTGTTTAATCTCTATATAGATAGTTTGATTGGCGAGCTCAGAGGAACCAGGGTTGGATGTCATCTTGGCGACGTTTGCGTAAACAATCTAAGACCTAGTTATGACGACGACATGGTTCTGCTGAGCCCTTCAATTAAGGGTCTGAGAAAATTACTCTCAATATGTGAGAATTATGCTAATTCTCACGGCTTGAAGTATAACGCTTTAAAGACCGAATTGATGGTATTTAGATATGGACAGGGACCGGAGAGAATACCTGGGTTATTTTTGAATGGTTCTCCTGTTAAAATCGTGGAACAATTTAAATATTTGGGTCACATTTTAACGGGGGATCTAAAAGACGATTCAGATATAGAGAGAGAGCGCAGGGCGCTTGTAGTCCGGAGCAACATGCTGGCGCGAAGATTTGCCAGGTGCACTGACGTTAAAAAATTGCTATTTAAAACATATTCCATGTGCATGTATACGTGTCAATTGTGGTGTAACTTCACAAATAAAGCAATTTCTTCATTGAGAGTGCAGTATAATAACGCATACAGACTCTTCATGAAACTGCCCAGGTTCTGTAGTGCATCTGGCATGTTTTTGGAGACGAGGGTCTCGGATTTCAGGGCCATAATGCGATCTCGAATCGCAAGTTTTTGGGATAGAATGAGACGCTCCAGTAATAGTATTCTGGTGGCTGTCTGTTACTATTGTGACAAACCTTTACTTCTGTACTGGTGCAATGTTCATGCATTACATTATGTTAGGGATAAACCTATGAAGCCAAGGGAATATAAATGATGCTTTAATTGTTTTTTAATTTTAATTTTGTACAATTATTCTATTACATTGTAACTTCCATATGGGAACACAATAATATGTCCTGAAATAAAACAATTTTATTATTTTTTTTTTATTTTATAAAGCTATGACCACTTTCTAGATACTTCTGTTCCAATATTTTGATTGTCTCATGCGTTTGTACTACATATATATTATATATAAATAGATAGCACCAAGTATTTATGAACTAATGTACGTAATATCAGAATTCTGAATAGCAGAATTAAATAAATAGAGTTATTTAGTTTTCCTAGAACTTAGTAAGTATTGTCAAAGAATTTTTAAGTTGAAGAAAAATTCAATAACTCATGTTATTTAATTTATTTCACATTCAACTTATCATTGTCCACAGTTGTTGATTTATTTACTGAGTTATTTATTTTTCCTTCTAAAAATTTGTGTTAGTCTGAAGATATTTATTATTCCATCTGTCCGACAAAAATGGCTATATTTTTGGAACGGAATAAGATACGAAAATGCCTGTAAGGCTCAAATATGCGGCATGTTTTAGGTGTTTTGAAAATAGGGAAAAGTGAAAATGGCTAAAACCGGACTTATTTAATTTTCCTACTACGGGGACGATATTATAGACACGTTAATCGAAAAATAAGTTTTCTAGCCTAAATTGACCCAAATTACCTTATGTCTGTATTAAATATATAGAAATACAACTATATGTGGTAGGTGGTAAATGTTAAAAATATGTAATGACGTTTCAAAAGTGCTTCTCGAAGAAGTCTAATTGAATAAATAAATGTTTGAGTTTGAGTTTATGAGATACGACTATGGCAATATAGTCGCATGCTATCAGGTATTTCATTAAAGAATATAAGCTGCGTTGAGTTTGCCAAGACCTTGAGTTTGTCAACATAGTAACAAAAACTAAACGAATAGCACATATAAGGTGAAGAAGCACTCAAAGTATACCACAGCCCTCGTACCATGTCTTAAAGCAGTATTACTTCCAGTGTGGAAAAACCGGCCAAGTGCGAGTCGGACTCGCTCAAGAAGGGTTCCGTACTCTTAATATTTTACTTATTTAAATTTTAAGTATTTGATGTTATAGCGACAGACAGACAACGAAGTCTCAGTAATAGGGTCCCGTTTTACCCTTTGGGTACGGAACCCTAAAAATGACAGCGATATATAGGTCGTCTAGCGCCATCACTATCCCACACTGGATATAATACTGCTATAAGACATCATGGTAACCTACTCTCCAGGTTATATAAGAATACAATTAAGTGCTGTAGAATCGCACCAAGCCGAAATAGCGGGTGGCTTCTACTACATTAGGGAAAATTACGTTAACACAAAATCGATGTTCAGAAATAGTGAGCAGCAAAAACAATGCACCACGTACCTTTGAGATGCTGCAGCACTCGATGAATTTACGCCGTTATTTTTAAGTTCTTGACCCGGCCTGGCTATTGTGACCGCACAAACGTTTTTTATAGCATCAGTCGATGGGCTTAGAATTGCATACATTGATCAACATATTTTGTTACTTACATCGAGCGTACTACATATTATGTGTAGTAAAGCTTTGAAATTCGTACGGATATTTATTTTAAATATAATTTATTTTTCATAGAGAGTAAATGGTTTGTTCGTCTATATAACCTTACACCTCGTAATTCGTAACATTACTTATAGCAAAATGACGTTGCGAAAATGGGGATCTTACTCTAGTTTTAAGAACCTCGGTTAAAAATAGTACCTATACCTATGAGTTTGGTTTTCGTATACACATACAAAATAATAATAAATTGGTGACTGCTCGAGCAGTTAACGGCTGAACGACGTACACGGACTGCTCGAGCGGTCGGTCGTTGACTGCTACGGCCGCCCTAAATTAGTAGGCTCTACTAAATTTATATACATTTCAGTGACTTTTTAGTTATTATTATAAACTCTAAAGTTGGAATAAATGATTATAATGGGACAGTGAAGTTGGTGAAGTTGGCAACTCACTCTCTGTAATTAGCATAATACGACGGAGATGAAAAGCATCTTTTACGTGGCAAGAATGGTAGAGGGTAATTGGGAGAACGTTTTAAATTAATATTTCATATTTTTATTGCTAATAAAGAAATACGTTTCATGAAGATTCGGTTCAACTTGAGCATTATGCATATAGAGTCGAAGAATAGGACAAAATTAATAGAAGTAAGTATTTTAAGTAATCTGTAAGTTTGGTAGGCTTATTTTAAATTAATTAACATTACATCTAGTCTGGAATAAAGGATATTATTCCGTGTAAAATAATTTAGTTAAGGGGTAGAAAATTTAGATTAAAAGTCTTCACTTTGATTACTTTGCCAATATTGAACTCGGAAAGGGCTTATCGAAGTTAAGGATACTTTTAACTTCTTAGTGCTTTCAGTGTTGGTATTGTAGCCGTTTGAAAAGCTATAACAAGCTAAAAACATGTAGAAATAAGCAGTTATACATAAAAAATCCTAATAAATACGAGTTTAAAAAAACTGTTACTATAAAACTGAGTTTTATACCGGTGTAGAGATAGACATTGTTTAGGGATTAAATTTTTCATAAGAAATAGGAACTTCGTGGTTGCATAATTTAAAGGGTTGCGCCATGCAAAGATGTTTAGATATAGCTAAAGAGGTATTTGCATAAGACTTATACGATATTGCGATTTATTGCGAATACATAATTCTACTCAAAGATTATTACTGAGAGCGTCTCTTTGATCCCCTGCAGTTATTTGTCATCGAGCAGATTCCAGCATGTTTTGAATACCTTTGTGTGCATGAGAGTGTATGAGGTGAAATATTTGTTCTATAAATAGAACGGCGAAGAAGGCTTTTATGTAAACAAAACGTGTATCCGACGGTATCCGTAGACCCCTTTTGGATGCGGAGGTAAGGGATTATCTAAATAATGAAAGGTAAAGTCATTAGTTGCAATATGGGTATGTTTTTTTGATTCTAAGCTTATTTTAATTTTAATACTTGAAGGAATTTGTGGAATATCTCAGTAGTAGGATGGTTGTCATCTTATTTGCATGAAAGAAGTTTATATCTTACCTCGTTAACATAATTAAGAAACAAGAACAAAATACCTTAATTACGTTCATCTAAATGTGCCTATTAAGGCCTGTAGGAACTTTAATCAAACTCTTTGTTCAGTAAACATGTTTTCCTCGAACTAATACAGTGTTCTTTCTTTTAACTAATGATATCATTGTTCTTGTCAAATTTCCAGAACATTGTAGGTACGTAACATTAACTTGCAGTTTCTTTTATAATAACGTTATTATCTATGTATAAGCGGATAACAAGAAAAATTACGAGGGTAACGATGTTAAAGCCAAGTTAATACAACTCGCCTCTAGCCATTTATTATTAACATTTCGCAAGGCAATTTAAAGGAAGTCAACCGCAGCGTGGTCGTCATGACTAGATAAGTAATATACAGGGTGTAATCGTTAAGTGTGCACAGGCGATTATTCCGTAACTATTGCAGATATCAAAAAACTTTATACTGACATCGAAAGCCCTTTACCTAATGAGTAAAATGACAACAATAACTTTTTAAAAATAAAACGGGAAATATCCAAAAATTTTACACCAAACACTCCCATACATTTAGTATGAGATATGACTATCCTAAACATGTAATATGAAAAATTTTGGTTCTTTTTTTGAATTTGTGCTTAAGAGGAGGCTCCCTAACATAATTTCTGGCACTGAGAGACCGGTTACGGTACTAGACGCTAACACAGCCGTAATAAAGTTGAATATCGCGTGCGCTCTTTGATCGCGTTCGAGCTCGAAAAGTAAGTCTCAATTCTTATTTCGTTTATAACTAAAGTAATAATTGATCTAGAGAAAAAATATCTTGAGATTCAATAGTAAACTCTATTTTCTTACTGTTAACATTAACTGTTAACATTTAACATAAAGTCCAAGTAAATCTTTAAAAAAATGTAATAATCCTTAAAAAAGGCATAATTTTTGAATAAAAAATGAATCGAGCGAAAATGTTACAATTACGTAACTGTCTTGTACATCGAAAGAAAAAGACCCAATAAATCATATACTAAAGTTCCATCTTGATTGTATGTGTGCCTGTTTCAGAATATTAATGCAAATTCACATAAAATTTAGGGAGCTTCCCCTTAAATTACTTCGCAAATTTTAATAAAAATTCATTTAGAAACTGTAAACAGAGCTCGATGTTGAATACAATGGTATTCCAAAACGAGGACGTCACTTCGAACATTTGCTTTGAGCACAAAATGTATGGAAAATTCAATGTATGGGAGTGTTTAATGTAACTTTTTTTGATATTTTCCGTTTTATTTTTTAAAAGTTATTATTGTCATTTTACTCATTAGGTAAAGGGCTTTCGATATCAGTATAAAGTTTTTTGATATCTGCAATAGTTACGGAATAATCGCCTGTGCACACTTAACGATTACACCCTGTAGACATGGCTGAGTAGACAGCTTAGCCATGTCTATATTATTTAGTCTATTTTGAGTAAATCAAAGAATAACATCGTGCATATAAATTAAACTGTTGTGCTATGATGATGATGGATTAGATATTCCTTATATACAATAAAACTGTATGAAGGGGATTCGTATATACATTTCTCAACATTGAAA
>CAJQZM010011137.1:0-13076 GCA_907164665.1 Colias nastes | reverse complement strand
GTGGTTCATTTGACCCATATTTTTTTCCTATGCGGGCTTGTAGTCTACATGACGTGAACTTGAAATTTTACTCTCAACGCACCTAAAGAAGTTTCACTTCAAAATATTAAAGTTTAAAACCTATAGCTACTTCTCGATCGCGATTTACTTATTCATGTTTCTGCACTTGGGTATTATTTGCAAGCGCATTAACCATAGCAAATGCATACTAAAGCTAGTCGTAAAATGCAACTACACACGAAATTATTAGAGTTCTACATTATTCACAAAATTATCGTGGTCTGAGTAATGTGGTATTAAACTTGGTACATAACAATTTTATTCGACTACATTTTATGTGCACTTGCTTTCTGAATGATTATACTAGACTCTAGAGACAATATACTAGCCAATTTTTTTGAAACTTTCTTTTTTAGCACGCTTATTATTAGTTTCACTTGTATGTTTGTATGCTTCTATGTATTAAACCGTCTCCTTTAGATTTATTTCAATTTAATTCAAACTTTGTACACTCAAGGATCAGTAAAATTACAATGATTATAGAGTTTATTTTATTATAGCATGTTTTTTTTTTTTGTTTTTTTACTATAATAGGTACCTGGTACTGTTTAGTTATTTAATAAATTTTGTCGCAAATCGATTTTAAATAAGCCTATAACTTTTAGGTTCTATTTAAAGAAGGTAAAGTGAGTCGCATACTATTCAAAATCAAATATTTACTCGTATGTGGCTTAAGTAAACATCCTAAACAAACTAAAAAATAAATTTGTTTAGAGCTAGGATGCTACGGGCACTGTCGAACTAACCTTTTATTTATTTTTGAATAACCGCACGCTCTATGCACGGAACGAATGCATTTGTTAAAAAAACATACATATTTATTTAGACGACATATTATTTTGATCGTTGGCCTCGCTCGTATTGAACGTGATAAAATTTTTTGTAGGTATGTGTAATTTCCATAATCCATTCTAGTTATTACTGTAACTTAATTTATACTAGGTATATTATAAAGCTGACAGGAGCGAAGCAATGCGGGTAAAACCGCGGGGCACAGCTAGTGTGTTAGTAAAACAAGTAAAATGTGTAAAACCTTTTTTTAATCTAATCCCATCCTGGTATTTCTATAACTAAATCACATAATAAATCTTAAACCTAGAGATAGAAAATGGACATGTACATAATATAATACATAGTAGGATTACGATTGCATGTTGCATAAACAACGAGAGCGTGTAACTGAAATACGTAATAGTTCAACTATAACATAACTACCTTTATTTACATATAACCAAACAAATCTTTAAAGCTTTTTAGTAAATAACTAGCTTACCGCCCGCGGCTTCGCCCGCTTTGTCTAAAACCTAATAAATTATATACTAAAACCTTCCTCTTGAATCACTTTATCTATTAAAAAAAACCGCATCAAAATCCGTTGCGTAGTTTTAATGATTTAAGCATACAAAGGGACATAGGGACAGAGAAAGCGACTTTGTTTTATACCTACTATGTAGTGATTATTATAAATGACACGAGAAATAGTTACTTTAAATCTGAACTAACTTAAAATTATTTCACGTTGTATTGTTGCTCTTGTTTATGAAATATTTTATTTAAAATACTGTTGTTGTATCGACGTTATTAATTTACTAAATGGCAATTTAGATAACAAACGTAATTTACAACTTACAAGTTAATTTGCTTTCACGAGTTCCGATAATTGACTATTCATTCAGAACAATGATTGCTCAGTGATAAATGCATACCGGTTTATGAGTTAATTCATTGATGATTTTCAGATTATCAAACGTGTTATTTGTTTGTAAAATCAAATTTACAATGGCTTCCTGAATTAATTTACGTAACTGATTTTAGAATACTATTTATTATAAAAGACTATCTTTTATAATCTCTGTAATATTTACTTTAAAATAAATCTGTTTATCATTATAAAATGCCGCTATTATAAACATGTATCAGATATACAAGATCGATACCGCATTCTTGCAAAGTTGCAAATGTTATTCGATACTTTATATTCTAGACTCCGCCCTCGATGACCTGTAGTGATTAAAAATTTAAATAAGCTACCCTTACGGCGTATAGAAATAGCCATAATTTCCTACCCGCTACACAATACACATGCAATAAGGGTGGGGTGCAGGTGACAGCGTGGCCTTGATGTTGCATAAGTGGTATGGCCCAAGAAAGAATTATTTACATATTATTATCTTTTCCGAATTCTTTATAGGAATCGATAAGATCTTATGTATGCCGGTTCGCTCGTCAAGTTTGACGTGATGTTAGGAAATAAAGTATTGTTTGAGTTTTGCACAAACATCTCTGGCAATGAAAAATGTTAAGGCTATGTTATGTCATGCTGCTATTTTTGTAATATTTGGATGGCTCGAAGCTGTTATAATGCAATTGTTTGAAACAGTATTATTTAATACAATAAAGGACAATTAAAATTCATAACTGACATCAGAATTCATATAAAATTTTCCAAAGAAAATATGTTTTTTTCTAAAAGGTAAATAATTTAATACACTTTGGATTCTCCAAATATCAAGAACGTAACGATCTTGATATTTGTGTAGGTTGACTAGAAAATTCGCAAATTATGGTGTGACAGTTTTTAGACAGACTTTAAATCCTTTATTTTAAAATGCCCGTTGCTACTTATACAACAAATCGCCTTCAGTTCATACCTTCCACTTTTACTGCATCTTTCGTTTCAAGTTAATAATAGTGTAAGGTAAAGTAATCGCCACTTAACGATGCAGGGTTACCCGTCAGTGCCTGAACAGCCACTTGGCCGCTATCAGTGGCGGTACGTTCATACAAGCCGAAAAGCCCGGCTTGCCTTAGAAATTCGCTACGAGATAGGAAAATAACCAAATTCACGTTTGAATATTCGCGCGCAATGAGCAATTCATAATTTGCTCCGAAATTCAATGAAAACTCACCTACAATATAATATATAATACGCCTAGCATAAAACAATGACGAATTCGAGTAAACATTTTAATTTCATCCTTCTTCCTATCGGAATAAGGTCGTACCTTTTATTTTGACGTAACAATCTAAATTGGATGGATTATAAACAGTGCGGTGTCTCGCTTGCACGCGTGGGCTTTTACCGGGCTTTGCGCTCATCTCTTCTAACGTATGAAATTTCGTCTAAGTAGCTACATACCTAGCTATAGAATTCTATAGCAATCAGTATGGAGAATAATGCCCGGCTTTAACAGTGTGAAGATAGTTACGATTGCGCGAACGAACGTCGTGAATATTATTGTTATTAGGTATAGTTTGTTTGAGCGGGTGATTATATCGGTGTAATTTAGGTTATGTTTTTCGAATTTTGTGATAAAATGAGTGTCGCGACAGCAGATTGTGTTGTAAATTGTGATGGTTTGCTTTGTGCTCAGCGGGGGAAAGGTAAACTCATTAAACTTTACTGAAAAACATCAATTAATTTCTTCATAAAAACCAACTCCCGATTTGTGCATTACCCAAACAGCTAGTAAGTCACTTATACGAAATTTTAATTAAAATATGTTTACGAATTAATCGACTTCATGAATAAGAATTGCTTAGAAGCCCCAGCTGTTGAAACTTGCACATTTGGTACTTGGTAGTTATGATTTCTGCTAGTAGGTATAAGGTAGTTCTTCCACGGAGCGTGCTTCCTCATCGTTAAATCGAATTCATAGGTACGTATTTAAGAAATACACAAGGCCAAGAACGCCTTATTGAATTATCAATAATTGAAAGTTTTTAGGTAATTGAATTCTAAAACAATCACCTAGGTACTTTCTTCCGATTCCGATTCCGATTCCGATGTTATAAAATCTTTCCTTCAGAAGATCGCCGTTTTGAATTATTAGAATATAAATGATCTGTTCAATTTTATTAATAATATAATGTCATACAGTTTAATATAATTTATCGATTTTAATGATAAACGTTTGACTCAACTGTTAGCGGGCGCGCGTGAAAATTTAGAAGATTTGATTCGGTAATTACACAGTATAGGTACCTTAGGAAGGTTTCTAATTCAAGAAAAGGGTACCCAGCAAAAACTTTGAAAACTTTGGGCTTGCCCAGTCCTTACACCCTAGGCACGCCACTGGCCGCTATAATTAAAAATTGATCTAATTTTCACGCTCACCTTGAAATTAAAAGTATCGGATAACTTTGGCGTGCTTTCTTTTGGTATTCAAGGTGATTGCGATTTCATTTTCAGCGTTACTGACATAAATGGGTGGGAAATGTTGGTTGTAATATTGCTTTGCTTGGTTTCTTTCTTTGTAAAGTTTTTATTCATTCATCCGTCGATAGAGCGTTATTATTTCATATTTATGTTGAAATTAAAATTCAACATTCCGCCCACGGCGTAATAAAAGACAATTCCCTTAAGGAGGTGAGGTTATGAGGTGTTTCACAGCGGGAAAAAGCCTTTATCACTCTCTAGCCTTAATATCTCCAGACAAAAATCTAATCTTTTAGTCGTATTTCTCGTTCCCATGCCAGTAGAATGTTTGTTAAACGTTTTAATTTAGAAGTAAGTACTTACATACAACTTTCTGCGCACACGTGTTCATTCCCAACATAATTGAGCAAAATATTTGATTGGTCATTTAATAGTAATGGACCCAATTCGGAGTAGTTTTATATGCATGTCCCAATTAAGCGAATCAGCGCTTGCCGCATATTGATGGAGAATTCAGAGTCAAAAGAATCAATTAAAATGAAGCCGCGGATGCAAGACCAGATTTCCAATGTTTGGTTTCAATTAGCAGAGACTATTGATACCTGTGAAAGTTCAGTTTTGAATCGCGAATATCGAAGTATAGAGTTGTATGTTTCATAACGATCTATAGTATTTTTTTTTTGTATTTTATATTCAAATCTTTAAAAAATTTTAATGCTCCTACTTACTATAATCGTATTGAACGTACCACGTAACGAATAATTTTAAAAGCATAAAATGTTTTTAAAAGCTCGTAGTCGAGCAAATCTCTACATCAGGATTATCGCGCCAATAAATAATCCTTGCTGGAATAAAATGGAGTTCCTTGCACAATTGTACGCTAAAGAAAACATTAAGGTTTTATGCCGTCTAGGTGAGTTAGAAACTGCCGGGAAGCATGCAATAGCAATGTTGTATTTCAATTGTCTACGTGTTATCATATGGACGTACAGGAGTAGATAATTGAATGTCTTATGTACTAGATGTTCGCGATATATTCAACTTTTCGCCTTAGTCATGAAGTAAAATGAAAGATACTACAAACCTTAGCTACAAACACATACTCAATGTCTTTGGACAAAACCATTGTAATATTTCATATACCTATCAATATAGGAATATGTAGAATTCCGGAAAATCTACTACTTACCAGCAGTCAATACTGCTGATAGATTCAGGGTCTTGGTATTGGAGGTTCTTACATTTTCCCACTATATCCTTAATTATTATATTATCTAATTTTCTAGTTCTCTTTTCTTATCTTCTCTTTGGGAGGAGTATCAACTGGCCAATGACTGCAAGTATTTGAAAATTATTGTATTTATATGTGATAAAATATACAATATAGGTACATGCCTCCTACAAATATTGCTATTTTCAGTTGTAAACAAAAAACAATAGAAAATTTTCCTCTTAATTGCGTTCCATAGATGCCTGGATTACAACGCACGAGGCATGAGGCACGGTAATTGGCTTATTCTCGTATACATAAGGTTTTAAATTACATAAGCAATTGACTAATAAAAACTGTTTGAAACGTACCAACGTCACCATGATTTCATCCAACAATAAGTGTAGGTAATATTGCCACAGGAATCTATACTTAATATTATAAAGATTAAAGATAAAGAGTTTGTTTGCTTGAACGAGCTAATCTTTGTTTGTTTGTTTAATCTTAGGAACTACGGGTCCGATTTGAAATATTATTTCACTGTTAGTTAGTCTATTTATCGAGGAAGGCTATTTAATAGACTATGTATTATCACGCTAAGACCAATATAGGAGCGGAGAAATGCGGGCAAAACCACGGGGCACAGTTTGTTTAAGATATTCAGTCTCAACAATATATCATTAGTAAGAAGAAGAAGAATAATAGTATGTAAATAAAATCCTTGGAAGATAATCGATAACCTCGAACGGGAATCTTAATGATATCAGCTCAATATGTCCTACAATGTCTTCTGCTTTTCAAATATGGCATCTTACATAAAAACAGATTCGTCCAGTGTTGTATTATTGCCGTACGAGGATTCACTTTGACTGTTTTTTTCTTTTTGTTAGTGAACTATATAACTATATGAATATTCAAAATTAACAAGATTAATTTCTAGTTTTAACACTGTAATATTATGTTAGATACAAAATGTCAAAAAGTATGCGAGTAAAAGTAGATTGAATAAATTTTAACTTACTTTAACATTACGGAATTTCCCTATTTCTAAATCTGCGGTCGAACCGTGTCTCTGTCGTGGCCATATCGTAGATTTGCTCATTTCATGAAATGGCCAACATAGTTTGATCAGATCGTTAAATCGTCAACGTTTCACGATTTGGTCATCGACATTTGGCCAGATCGTATAAAATATATTAGAGAGTCCATAAAACATTAAAAAATTCAGAATATTTTAAGAACTTGTTTATTGTCATTTAAGTTAGTGCCGCGGTAGCGCCGGCGAATACCAGAAGCGAATGGTTTTTTCAATAGAAAACAGTTAGGTTAGACTTTAATAAACAACGCCAGCTGCCAGAAGCGAATCGCTTTTTAAAAAAGAAACAAAAATGGTCGCATTTCGTGAAATGGCCATCCACGTTTGGCCAGATCGTCGATCTGGCCAGAAATGTGGATGACCAAATCGTGAAACGTTGACGATTTAACGATCTGGCCAAACTATGTTGGCCATTTCATGAAATGAGCAAATCTACGATATGGCCACGACATCTCTTTAAACATACTTTAAAAATAAAATTGCAGACACCTTTACATGTTTGAATAGAAATGTGATACAGTTTGCACACTATCTGAATTAAGGCACTTTCTCATAGCGTTAAATTCTTTTTAATTTACTTTCTATGTATTTACATCATATCTCTATAGTGAATAGTCTATGTAATCGTTCATCGTCAATTAATTATTCGACATTATGCAAAAGATCTAATTATTATTAAGCCACTGTTGCATTGGATTATCTAACTTCCACAGTATGTTAAACAATTACATATTATGATATTAATTAATACATCCTGTCCCTTTCATTTCCAAGTTATTAACAAACTGTGTAACAAATTATGCTTCCAAATAGGACTGACTGAGTTATAAAATAGAGTTATAATTAAAGTAGTTATCACTAAGGTATATATACATAATATATAAGTCACTATATACCTTATACTCGCCCTCTCAAGTAATTATAGATGACAGTAACGATATCTTTCTTTCAGACAGATTATACTTCGCAACCCTCAAAACCGGATATAAGCCGAAGCCGACTCGAAACAGTAAATACTTCCACATCGAGGATGAGATCGTGTACGAGAACTTCTACTTCGACTTTGGACCTTATCACCTGTGCCATTTGTACCAGTTTTGCAATAAGCTCAACGAGGAACTGGAGAAAAATCCAAAGAAGAAGATCGTATTCTACACGAGTAACAATGAAACGCTCAGACTCAATGCCGCCTATCTTATTGGGAGTTATCAGGTTAGTTATTTAATATTTTTCATATAAATAAGCTCCTTTCGTTGCCCTTAATCACTTCAATATTTTTTTTTCGCTAAACTCAAAAACTGCTGCACCGATTTTCATTCAGTTTTGCGGACAAATCGCGGACAGAAAGCTCAATCTAATCCATGTTAGGTTGTCAAAATGTCATGCAAAAGGGTTATATTGCTAAAGCAAAAACTTCATCCGGTTGACGTCAATTCTACATGATTGGAGAAAATATACTTTCGCATTTATGATATTAGTGAAATAAAATTGACGACCGATGGTAAAGGTTCACTTATCCATATTGCTTCAGTACAGTTTTGATTTTATGTACATACTGAAGAATTATTTTATGTACGTATAAAATATAATGTTTATGTATTTACAATAATTATAAAATATGTAGTTACTTAAAAATATAAAATATGTATGTTTATTAGTTGTCTAATGTCCATACTTTGCATAACTTAGAGTTTTGTTATGGCATTTGCAATCTAAAAAATACTTTTTTAAATCATCAGTTACGTTTGTACAACCGACATGAATACGGTCACGCACGCACCACACCCTTGCAAGATCGACAAAGTGGTACCTTACCATAATACCACATACTCGCATAATTACTATGAAAACTCGTGTTTCGATGCACGTGGTTGACTAATGACTACCCTTTCGGATTTTAAATTATTTATTTATTTATTAATTTACAATATTACTTTATTTAAACAAAGTACTTATAACAAAAATAATATTACAATACAGGCATTGTTTGCTAAGCAGCAATCTCTACCAGGCAACCTGATGGGAAAGGAAATGTATAAGGTTCATGGGATAGTGCAAAAAAATCTAAATTGCCCGTGCCTCGCGGAAAATACTTCTTCCCTATGATTGGGGTTGATTTATGGAAAAAAATGAGTAATTTTTTTTGATCACGGATCCTTCGCTATTTTCAGAGCAAAATACATTTATATCCGTGCTGTCGTTTAGGTGTGAAAGCGTTACAGACATACGGACAAACTTTCGCATTTGTAATACGTATTTAGTTGGATATTTTTCTGCCATTTAAGACGTTGATTTTTTTATAGTGGTGAATCTAAAGCGTTTAATTTTGCGATAAAAATAGCCATCCAACTTCCACGAGTATACGAATATAGGTTTTATGTATTTTATCTCTATTCATTGGATAATCGCGTTGCGTGGGAGCAAATTGTACACCTACAAAGAAATAAGCCAGTCGCTTTTATAATTTAACACGTACCACAGACGTAATAGAAAATGGCGTAACTGCCTTAAATTACTTATATACGTGACATTATCACAAATATTTAGTAATGTTTTCAACTTCCGTACTCTTCAAGAGAATGAAATGCGCTTTTGTATAAATATCCTATAGTTATTATTAGCATTGTCACCTCAACTATCGTACCTAGAGTTACTATAATTTTGACTTCGGAAAAAACAAACACGTCATTTTAACACAGGAGTAAGTATAGTTAAAAATAAAAATTAAAAAGTACGATTAAATAAAATCAAAATATGGTGTTGGTGACCTCCAAAAGCATTTGGCAATATATTAAAACACATTTAACTCATCACCATTAAACCAATAACGAAATTAAACAACACATTGTCTCTTCATTGAAAACGAACATCAGTTAAAATAATTTACAAACAGCAAAAATCTATCTATGACACTTCAAGAACAATTACTGAGCTACACAAATAGTAGATATATCAGTGTTCGCGACGCGCAATCCAAGGATAAAGTAACTCCTTACAATTATAATTAGTAAAATAAACATTAAGACCCCATTTAATAACGGTGCATTTACATCAAACGAACATAGACCTAGAGAAGAGCATTCTTTCGTGATCTTTTAAACGAAAACTCGTATTCCGTATTGTTCATTATTAATCTTTTCGAACGCATTAAGAATAACGAAAGAATTCTCTACGTCTGTTTACACTAAAACAATTTGACAAAGTGGGGTTAGGATGAGCATTCGCTCGTTTGATGTAAATGCACCGTAAGAAAATCGTCAGTTATTAGTTAAAACAATGTTGAAGTTAGAGATAACGCTCAGTCGACAAGCTGGGTCCTGATTTACATTGTAACTCTAAGCTCTGTAGCACGGATTGTTTCCATTTCTAATTAATTAAACAATATCGCAACGTTAGCTCCAGCTATTGAGTTTATTTTAATCTATACTTAAATATTATAAAACTGAAGAGTTTGTTTGTTTGTTTGTTTGAACGCGCTAATCTCGGGAACTACTGGTCCGATTTGAAAAATTCTTTCGGTGTTAGATAGCCCATTTATCGAGGAAGGCTATAAGGCTATATATCATCACGCTAAGACCAACAGGAGCGGAACCACGCGCGTGAAACCGCGCGGCATACAGCTAGTAATAACTAATAATTAAAGCTAGTGGATTGCCACGTTGTTGACGAGGTTACTTCTATTTGAATACGTTCCTAGAGTATGGAGTTCAGAAGTAATTTATACTTGCTTTAGCTCATACTATGAACTATTTACTATATCGATGCCAAATATCAATCCAATTTTAAACTTCTGAATGTAAGAGTAACAAAATCCATCTATTTACCTATACATTGCTCAATTTTTACAGTTACAGTAGTACAGTTTACAGTAGTAGTAGATTTGACAATAATAAGAAGAAAGTATAGAATGAAACAAAATATTCGGTAAATTCTGCAAGTCAAAATGTGTGTTTCTATAAATTGTACCTACTTCCTCGCTTATTCTACTGATTAATAAATAAAATCCACCAGATTCGCATCTGATTTATTTGTTTTAGTTGTCTTAATCAGTAACATGAAAAATTATCTTCTAGATAATATATCTAGGCAGTTCACCGGGCGCGGTCTACAAGCAGCTAACGGAGGGCACGTGGTCCCTCCTGAACTTTCGAGATGCCTCCGGAGGTCCGCCGCTCTTCGATATATCCCTGTTGGACGTCCTGCAGGGAATAAAGGTGGCACACGATGCCAGGTTCTTTGATTTTGAGCATTTTGACGCTGATCAGTATTTGTTTTATGAGGTATGTTGATTTAATTATGGCAAAATGTTTTTAAGTAAGGTAATCAATATCAATGTTCATATAAAAAGATGGCTAACCTCACTTTAACCAAGATTGGATATTGTAGTTAATTTAAACTTTGTATAATGAGATGGTTTAACTATTACAAATAAATGGTCACTATTAAGTATTATCATAATAAATAACTAATCAGTCAATTGTAAGATCGTAAGATAAGTGGCAAAATAAGATTAATTATAAATTATACATATATAATCAATCTAATTTTGCCTCTTATAACTGAACTGATAGATAGAAAGATTCTAGGATATTTGAAGCATTTTCAAAACCAATTCAATTTAAAATAGAACAACATTTCACCATTTAAAACTTCACGTTCCAACCTTCCAGAAAGTCGAGAACGGCGACCTAAACTGGATAATCCCAAGCAAAATGCTCGCATTCTCCGGTCCCCACCACCGCTCGCGGCTCGACCGCGGCTACCCGCTCCACAGCCCCGAACACTACCACGAGTACTTCAAGAAACACCACGTGACCACAATAGTACGACTCAATAAGAAGTCATATGACGCAAGACAGTTTACATCGCACGGCTTTGAACATAGAGAACTCTTCTTCGTTGATGGTTCCGTGCCGTCAGATTTGATCGTGAACAGGTTTATACGGATCTCGGAGATGGCGAAGGGCGCGGTTGCTGTGCATTGTAAAGGTTTGTACGATTGTTTTAAAGAAATAAGTTAAATTTGTCTACAGGTTGATATGAAATAGGCAGCAAAAAATTCATAATTTTTCTTTCGCCAGTTTAAATTTTTTTTTTATTATTTTCCTATATCTTTAGCTGCTTTTTAGGGAATTTTTACATCATTACTAATGCCATTATCAAATACATATTAAATAAATACTCATCGGTATCGTGGTATCTCTCCACATATATTCCATGATATTCCTGACTCGGAAGACGGAGATGCTTTTTAAATTGAACCTTATTACTGTCATAATGAAGCTCTATTTCACTTAAATTTCTAGTTCGGAAAACGATGACATTTTTAAAATTGAACCATATTACCAACACAATAAAGCTCATTTTGCATTTCAAGCAAGTCTAGGCTTTTTAAATTGGACCTTATTACCATCACCATAAAGCTCATTTTAAATTTCCAGCTAGTCTCGGCTTTTTAAATTGAACCATATTACCATCAAAATAAAGCTCTATGTCACTTCCAGTGGGTCTCGACTTTTTAAATTGAACCATATTACCATCACAATAAAGCTCTATTTCGCTTCCAGCGGGTCTCGGCCGTACGGGTACGGTCAACTAACTATGAAAACGATGACATTTTAAATTGAACCATATTCCCATCACAATAAAGCTTATTTTCCTTTTCCAGCGGGTCTCGGTCGTACAGGCACGTTGATAGCGTGCTACATGATGAAGCACCACGGGTTCACGGCGCGCGAGGCGATCGCGTGGCTGCGTGTGTGCAGACCGGGATCTGTGATTGGACACCAGCAGTGGTTTCTTGAGAAGTTAGTGTTTTTGTTGTTGAATGTATTGTTGCTTGAGTTGTTGGAGACTGATTTGTAGTGGCTTAAAATATTTTAAATACAATTGTTGTCTGTGTAATTTGAAGTGAAGAGAAATTAATCACTATCACTACATAGTATAAAACAAAGTGGCCTTTTCTGTCCCTATATCACTGTATGCTTAAATCTTTAAAACTAAGCAACGGATTTTGATGTTTTTTTTTTAATAAATAGATTGATTATCGAGGAAGGTTTTAGTATATAATTTATTAGGATTTAAACAAAGCGGACGAAGCCGCGGGTGGAAAGCTAGTCATAAATATGCGAGAAAGTGTTTACCGCATATGTTGCATTAACGTTTTCCATTTCAAATGTTATTTAAGACAAAGTATATATTTTAAGTTTCTCTATTATACCCGTGTACTCCCGTTGTGCCATATTTGAGCAGCTTTATTCGAAAAATTGTAATTAATTACATTTTTTTTATATTATTTGCAGCATCCAACCACGCATGCACGCGGAGGGCGAGTCGTACCGGCGGCGCAACAACATTACTGCCCTTCCTGTATTCACGCGTGGGATATACTCGACGGCGCCCCCCGCCCCGGCGCCCTCCGCGCCCCACGCCGGCGCCCCCGCGCCCGAGAGACCCGTGTCGTTGCATGCTATATTGGGCAAGGGCGCCGCTAGCAAGGTTCGTATAAATAAATAAATAAATAAATATTATAGGACATTATTACACAAATC
>CAJQZM010011135.1:0-17979 GCA_907164665.1 Colias nastes | reverse complement strand
AGTCCCTTTTTCGCGACCCAGTGTTTTTGCGTAAAAACAGAGATAGATATTAATACACACGCAAATTTAAAAATTCATAGCATTAATAGGATTATTTTAGGGGTAGTATCAAATTACTTTTTGGTTAAAATTCCCGATGTAGTTATCTATCTCTATGTTCATTTATTTTTAATTAAAAAAGCTCCGTCAAAGTTTATCTTTCCGTAAATCCTTTGTAAAACTTGGCCGATAAAGTTTTAGGAATCGCTCCTAAATGAACAACATATTTCTTCAATATAATATACATAAATAATGAATTTAAAATGGAAGCTTTTCTTGTTGCATCGACCGCCTCCTTGGTACAGTGGTTGACGCGTGAGCGTAGCACCGAGGGGTCCTGGGTTTGATTCCCCGTGGAGACGAAGAAAAAAAAATGTCTCGGTCTGGTAGGACACAGAAGGCTGATCACCTACTTGTCCCTAAAAGAAAATCGATCAGTGAAACAGATGTATAATGCATCTGCCCCTTACCCCAGTATGGGGACATGGGACTACTTCTTGTTCCATACAATTTTATTAGTGTTGTATTGAATAGAATCGGTTCCCAGTAGTACTACGTTTTAAGCACTAACCACATGAGTGATTAGCCCTTGGTTATTAAAATTTTATTAGATGAGACTGTAACTAGGTAATTAACTAAACTATTTGATCTAATTTAAAAAGCTCAATTAAACCCACCAATTGTTTTATCATCATGAATTTTTGTAATTTTCCTAACTTCAAACGTTCATGCGGTGAAAGCAATAGAAAAATATTATGGTTTCTACCATTGAGGTCTGGCGAAACCTATTACGGGCTCATAAGATCTGTTTAATTGTCTAATTTTATTTACATGCTGGAAAACGTGTTCCGAGTTCTTTAATTCTATATAACAACTAGGTATAACTTAAGCAGAAATTAGTATAATTAATATTAGGTTTAGAATATTAACAAAAACGTGTATTCCAGGTATAATCACCAATACCCGAGCGCTCAATGTATGAGCGGGAACTACGTGCATCCGCAAATGACTGCTCCAATAAGCACGTTCGGAAATGTATCTAGTCTGTTAAATGTAATAAATGAGGTTTCATGAAATGTTCGGGATTAATAGCTTTAATATTTTTTAGCAAAATAATGTAGGCGTTATGTCGGGCATTGACCCCCGGTATTTGGCTGCGTATAATGACAATAATGCAACTTATATAGCAGGTTAGTTTACAGTTTATTTTCATTTAAAAAGGTATTTTTAAGGACTCAATTTAATTATTATTAAGAATGAAGCTTATTTAATTGAAAATAAATTATTTAAATCGCATAAAATGAAGTATCTTCTGCAATAAATGCAATAAATAAAAATCAAAATGTTAATTTAATACTAAAGCTGTTTTAATCACGAATTATATAATACCTAAGTATAATACCTATACTTAAATATTTATTAAAACTGATCCTTTAATAGTTGCATTTTTTATCTACCTGATAATTATCATACTTGACTATTATAATAAAATAACACGTAAAATTTGAAACTAAATAAATACTTAGTAAAACAATTTTCAACAATATTCATCGTACATCATTCACGTCACAGGAATATCTGGGAAACAGATGCAAATGGAAGCGAATTCAATTCCAATGAATACGTTCGGTAGCGATTATCAGAATCGCAGTTTTGTCGGCGCTCAAAAGTTGGAAAATAAAGCTTATCTGCACAAGCCTTCTGGCAGTAAGTTTGGGATATTTTTAAACGGTGTTATTACTTATTAATAATTGATACAATAAATAAAATCCGTGATAGTGAAGCTTTAAATATGTTTCAAAGTAGATAAGGATTTTATAAAAAAGTGAAAAGCTTGAAAAGTAAGCTTCAAATGGTAATAAAACTTAATTAGGCAAATTAATTAATTTAATTATTTTATAAGTTGAGATAGTATAATGATATCTACCCGTATCAAATAGCTCTGTCATATCCTGATGTTCCTCGATATAAACCTCCAATGAATCAGCGAAGCAATGATGTAATTACGGAAAATAACCGACATTCATTTCAAAACAAATCCAATCCTGGTAAGATATTTTTAGATATAATTTTATATAATAACAGTATTTTTTTCTCTGTTTACACTATATACCTACTATAATTGAACAGGTGGTGTTGTCATAATCTCAGGTAAAAAAATTAAGTACACGAAATAAAAACACTCAACTTTAATTTTTTGAAATAAATAAAACGAATTTTAAATCACGATGAAATTTTTATAAAGTTTTCATTAGTATAAAGGTAAGGTTGGGAAATCTCAACACCTTTTCACTGGACAAAAATATCGTCTTAATCCTCTTAACTCTTTGTAACAAGCTCATTACTCAACGCTTTATGAATGCTGAAAGACAAAGTTTTACGACGAAATTTTATATTATATCCATTTACTTTAGAATTTTGGGAAAATAATGTTTGATATTTAATAAATTTTGTCATTTACCTACTTATTAATTTTTAGATGTTCTGAAGAAACAATCGTCGGTTAATGTAATCAAGGATGACAATAAAGTCCAAGTTAAAACTCGATCTGAGAAACTAAAGGTACGAACTAAAAGTAAAATTTTATATGAAAACAGTATTTTTTTTCTCTGTTTACTACACTATATACTTAAATTTTTTATTAATAATATAATTAAATTTTTCTTTTAGCGATAGAAATGTATGTTAAAATATTTTAAAAAGCGCCTTATATACTATGACTATAGTTGGCTATAACCAAAAGTAACTGGTACAATTTATTTTAACATCAACATTCTAGTACGTAATCTAATTAGCTGCTTAACTTGCATGAAATCTGTTTCAATTTAGCTTTATGTGCCATAATTTAAATTTAAGGAGAGCACCTTGAGTACGATCTTAATTAAATCTTTACGCATCGTTGGAGGATCGTTTCATCAAATAGCTATCTTGGCGCGAAATGAAGAAATTGTCCGTCATAATAGTGAATGCACTTTTCTTTTTGCTGCAAGAAGTAATAGATTCGCTCGTAAATAAAGGGACTTCATAGTTGAAGTCGGTCGGCTCCGATGCAATATCCGGTCGCCTGTCGTTGTCTTTAAATGCTTTTATCGATCATTGTTTTGACAAGAATAGCTGTAGCCTGTATTTAACAGTTTTGCATCACGATGAAAGAATGGGGAGTGCGAAAAAGACAAAGTAATTTTTGATACAAAATTTCAAATAAAACGTTGTTGTTACATGTGTAAAAAACTAATTTAATTTCCGCCATCTGTGCCACCTACTTGTACGACAAAAAAAATAAATATTAAAAACAACCTTTCAGCTTTAAAACCTAGTTACTTCATTATTCGAAATAGCAACAAATCAGCAAAACTATGTTGTGGCTGTTATATATTTTTGTTAATAAGCGCAAGCTAGTCTCGTATAGTCGATAGTGCAACCATTAGTTATCGATAATCCCTTTAATCTCAAAATAATTAAGCCACTGCACTTTCCTGAAAACTGCAATATTACTGGACGTTTGTGGGCAACGACGCAAACAAGCAATAAGCGCAATGCTAGCTCTAATTAAATGTTCTTAATTAGGAAAATTAATATCCTGCTCGTATTTGATTTTGGACATTAATTCTATATATTAATATGTATAATGTTACGTATGATTCACATTGTAGTAAACTTTTAGTAATCTGTCTGGTTGAAATTTCAGCTTCTTATTTTTACTCTCACCTGTGTACACTCTATTTCTACGAATTTCGAGAATATTGCAATCTGGATAACACGAATCATCCATGTATATTGTGTCACATTAGAATACGGGATCAATATTTTCTCTTAAATAAGTGATATTGTAGGAACTGAATAAAAGCGGTCCAAGGGCGTTCTCTGGTCCTGTAGAGAAGATTTTAAAATGGCATAAATGTTTACAAGACATTGGAGTATTGGTGCTGTATGAAATTGTTGGTAAGTCTGCAAATTTTTAAGATTTTTGTAATCCACACTCATAATAACGATTAAAATATATCTAGAAATAAGCAAGTATATATTCTGGTAATAATATGATTATGATCGATATACTTTTTTCATTTTTGTTATATTATGTATTTTGTTATTTATGTACAAACAAATTATAAGTTATAAGAAGAAAACTATAAATACAATTTCTTCTCCATTAAATGTCTATATTCTTTTGTCACTGAAGTAAGCTATGAATATTTAATTGAATAGTATCTAATGACTGCTCACTGACAGTTCTTACTTTAACGCCGTTAGTACACCGACGCATTCGCGTGCGGCAGCGAAACAATGAAAAATCTGTCAGTAGTGTGGCAGGATTTCGCATATGATATGTCTCACTCTAGCACATAGATAGATGAAATAGTTGCGTCCTTGTCAGTATTGTTTCGCAAGGAACTGCGAAATGGCCATTACACAGACGCATTGCGAAAAAGTTGCGAAAACATTGCTGTGTACTAACGTTCCGCAGATATTTCGCTACGCAGTAGTTTCGCAGAGATTCGCTGCCGCACGCGAATGCGTAGGTGTACTAACGGCGTAAAGTCTCATAATAATTGTGAAAAAAGTGATTTATAATAAATTATTTAGCAAAATGTGTGAACATAAGAGCCGGTGAGTCGTGCGCCAAGAACTTGCTAGTGAGAGATGAGAATGGCCCCGCGATGCAAGTCGTTTATTACGAAATAGATTTCCTCCTGCCCGAACTGAAACCGCCGTGCACTGTCCGGTAAGAAATACGATTTTAACTTCCGTAAACTATTTAATGTATAAATTATTGGTATTTGAGGTGTTTTTTTCATAGGTACATGATGTTGTCTCCACGTTTAAATTGATTTTCACGTTAAGTTCTGTGTTTTCTGTTCAGACATTATATTTTCCTAAATCTTTTTGCAGACATTTTCTACTGGCTCATACCTTGTCTAGTCCTATTTATTTATAAGCACTTATTGAGCATTATTTCATTCCGATATTTGAAACAATAATATCTTGCACCATGAAAATACAACTTTACGATGATAATTTTCAATTTCAATTTCCATGCGAAACAGTTTTTAAACTTGGCAAAGCCAGCCTCGGTTAACGTTTTTGCAAAATTGGCATGTTTCAGCAAATTCACCTCATAACTGTTCTGAAAACTCCGTGGCTGTAAATTGCATACGTAACAATAGTTTTTCCCTTTGAAATCGTAACGCGATTTAAACGAAATAGGTATACTTTCTTTGCAAAGTGTAGATGAAGTTGTAGTTTCAATGAGGTTTTTGCTGGTATTTTACTCTATACAGTATACTCTAGAGTCTAGTCTATAGCAATGAACACTATCAAATAAACAAAATAGATATTAGATACCACACACATGAGTACAGGTAAATTATCTTGGAGAAATTTTTGCATATGTAGTGGTGTGTATATTACTCAGATCTTAGAGCGCGTTTCCACTATATCGTTCTGGCCTATACAAAAATGTTTCGATATCCTAACATTACTATTTAATTTTATACTTATTCCTAGCAACACTTTTGTTTTCAATAAAAACAAGTTTTTATTTGAAAGAAAATGGTTTTGACTTTATAAAAAAAATATATCATTCAATTTCACGTCCTTGAGCAAACGACAAGGCGACTACCGTGAAACAATAAAATATCGTGTCCATAATAATTTGTTTCATAATTAATATTTGACCATAATAATTACGAAACAAAACAAATAAATAAATCGTCACTTGATAGTGGAAAGTGGAAACACGCACAAAACCAGAATAAACCAGTTTACGCTGTCCGCAGGTGCCACGTGCAGTCGTTTGGTACCGTTAGAACATAAAGCACACATTTAATTCAAAAATTATAATTATTACGTAGTTTAATTGTTAAATTTTGTATTTGTTGATTGTTGTTATTATTTGTTATTATTGTTATAATATTTGTTGAAGTGTTTAATTTGTGTGTAAGTGTTGTAACTTTATATTGTTAATTCAAAATGGCTCCAGTGTTAAAACATGGTCGAGGCAAGCCTTTGACTTCTCAAACTAAAGAATTAAACTTTACATGTCGTTTCTTTTTCAGGTTAGTAAATTTTTCATTTTAGTAAGTAACATTGTTAATGTAAAAGTTATACGTATGTTAAATGTGCAAATATTAAAATAAAGTCTCATCTTTTTCAGAGGAGAAACACATATAGTTTAATTAAATTTAATTAAATTTAATTTAATCCCTTATATATGTCGTGGCCATATCGTAGATTTGCTCATTTCATGATATGATCGATCATTTCGTGAAATGATCGCATTGCATGAAATGATCGAATGTCTATTGGCCACATCATGATGTGGTTTGGGCAGATCAATGATAAGAAATCGTTTCTCGATATGGCCAACTAAACGCGCGGTTTTTTCATGAAATGATCAAAATTATTTGATCATATCGTAAAATAGGTAGTTACATTAATTATTGGTAGAGGCGCTGCAAGCTCTGTGTTTATGTGATAACTGATAATATGGCGGCCGCTGGCGAAAATTTAATTATTCGCAGTTAAAAACTTCATAATTCGTTTAATAACAATATGAAGAAAGTCATAGCAAAGAATTTACGACGAAGAGGTTCGAGTACTATGGAAAATGTGGATATCTTATATGTATTGAAGAAAAAATGCGTCTTAAATAAAAGGATTTAAGACGCATTTTTTCTTTTAGGATATATATTTATATATCCTACTATATTATTATGATTGTTTGTTTTTTAAAAAGCGATCCGCTTCTGGCACTCGCCGGCCGCTACCGCGGCACGCTCGCTTTGCTCGCTCGGCTCGTGCGTTGTTTATCAAAGTCTAACCTAACCTAACCTAACTGTTTTCTATTGCAAAAACCATTCGCTTCTGGCATTCGCCGGCCGCTGCCGCGGCACTAACTTAAATGAAACTACACAAGTTCTTAGAATATTCTGAATTTTTTTAATATTTTATGGACTCTCTATATTTTATACGATCTGGCCAAATGTGGATGATCAAATCGTGAAACGTTGACGATTTAACGATCTGATCAAACTATGTTGGCCATTTCCTGAAATGCGACCATTTCGTGAAATGATCAATCATATCATGAAATGAGCAAATCTACGATATGGCCACGACATATTATATATAAAATAAAAACTAAAAATAAAATGTTGTTTTATTTTATTTGCTGACCATACACTACTACAAACGCAAAAATTTCTCCAAGCTAATTTACCTGTAATTCTTACCTACATCATAAACGGTTTTGTAATTATTAAAATGAGAAGGATATTGGGTTAAAATCTTCATTTAAATGATGACTCATAAAGAGCCGAATACAATGATAAATTTAACATAAAATCTTGCGAGTCTCATATAATTTTCCCGACACAAATTGACACAATTAGTGAAAAACCATGCTCGACACCCATTATAAAGGGTTAATTCGTAATTTTATAATTATTAAGATATTCTTCCTTGTTATATACGTATATAAAAATATCTAATGGTAAAATGGTTTAAGAAAGTACCTTGCTTAAAAGTTTATCTTTTATACGCGAAAACCAAGGTAGCTATTACAATTTTTGATAACAATAGGTAATTGTATCAACGTGTGAAGATATTTATTATTTCATGCTATGGTCATTGTTCATGTGATATTTATTATTAGTACCTACACGGCTAGGTTATGAATACATCAATTTCACATTTTATTTGACTATTTAATTATATTTCCAGCATCGTAGGTCGAATGGTCGCAGGCACAAATCGTTTCCAAGCTTTCAATGTCCGCGTTGCGTCAGGCGACGACGTTGCGACGTTGCCGCGTCGTGCGGCAGTCGCAGCGCATCACGTCGCTAAATTATGCAAAGATTTCGGGAATAACACTGAAAATAAATAAATACGCCATTATTGTTTAGTTAAAAATTTACTTGTATTCCTAATTTTAAGGAGAATGTTTTTAATATTTTATCGTATAAATTTCGTTCGTAGCTAACTTTACTAATGAAACGTTCCTTGCAGGTTAATTCAATTATTTCTTGCTTTGAAGTTATAATTACTAATAAAGTTATATTTTGTAGTAAATAATATGAAATTGTTTGGCTTCTTGTTGTAATACGTTGGATGAAATAAAAATATTTCAGTATTTAGTTATTTATAGTTTTAAATCATTTCATTGACCCTAACTTTCGTAAATTCTAAGTTTATTTTTATTGGTTCAAAGTTCTTTGCAATGTAGTGCCAAATTAGTGCCTCCTTAAAGACCCTATTAAGTGGCAAGAAATTCTCTGCGTCAGCTCTTGGGTTACGTCCAATTTCCACTAGTACATACTTGAAGGAGTGTCATTTACACTAACTTGGTATAAAATATACCTTTTAAACAGGGATATTGCCAAACATAATATTATAATCAACCTTACTTCATTACTAATTAATGACTAATATTATAAGTGTTTGTCTTTTTTTTGTCACAACGGAGCGATTGCATGGTATGGTAAGGTTTTTTTGTCTGGAGATAGTTAGGAGGCTATAGACAAACCACAGAGCCTATTTTTATCGCAGAGAAACATGGCAGTTTATTTTTAGCGCGTAGCCGAAGCCTCTGGTAGAAAGCTAGTTCTTTCTACTATATTCCAATAGTTTGTATCTAATGACAAGTATGTTCTATTATAATTTATAGCCTAAAACAGTCTGTTTTTAATTAGGTACAGGAAAATACCATTATACCTAAATGTTTTGAACGCCATTTAAAAAGCAGTTTCAATATATACATTGAGCAAATAATCCTGGATTAGATAGTCGAGTGACACGCATTAGGGAACAATACAAACTGTCGCAGGTGCCAATCCGATTTGGCTTGTTAACGTTACTGTACTCATGGGATGCATTATTTGCTTAATCCTTATTCCGTGCGTTTTTTAACTCTTTGTGTTGACACTGATGCTATAAGCTCGTGTATGCTGCAATGTAGCTTGTGATATACTTATACGTTCTTACGCAAAAGTGCTTTTACTTCTTATGGAAATGTTGTTTCTCTTGATGTTATATTTATCAAAGAAGAATGCATTTAGAACAATAATTAAAAGAAATATAGTATAACCATGACAATATGATAAATATAATTAATGAATGAATGTAAAATTCTATAATGAACACTAAATACAGGATAACAAAATAAGAGCGATACAAGTTATAATAATATGTACAGTACTCCAAAATTAATAATGCGCATGCAGATCTTCGCTAATTATCGTATTTCCAGAAACACCCGTATCACCCCGAATTATTGAATCGTAAGTGCCCTAAACAATGCACTTGCATCTTGCACCTTGTTCGAAAGAAATAGGAGTAAATTCAGAGTCATACACAATCGAAAACAATTCGGGCGATAGGTGACGGTAGCCTGTCAGTCAAAACATTCAAAAATCCGTCAGTCGTCTTTATATATTGGTGGTGACCGCACGTATTATCTCTGTGTGGAATTATATAGAGCTGCTGTTACATACCCTTCTTAGTTTTGTTTCAAAGTTGAATTTTCCGATAAAATGATTATTTACACAGATAGCAGTGGGGAAAGTGAAAATTAATAAGAGCATAATGAAAGTTCTGATCATTCTACGATATCAGAAATAGAGATAATCCCTGATTCTGTAAATCCTTTGGACTGAGATTTTAATGATTAGATTTCACAATTTAAATGTAAACCAGTGTTTGAAAATCATTTTTTTAAATATAAACTTTGTCTTATTTTAACCTTCCATACATCCATCATTACGCCGCGCCAGCTTCAGTAATACACTTTAATAGTTCTAAGTATAGAATTTTCCAAGTAAATCAATACAACAAATATATATTCGCAATCGTGTGGCTTATCCTCGCTATTAACTTACATTGAATTATCGAAACAAATTTCGTTACTTATCTCTTTTATCATAAAATCACAATAAAACTCATAATTCTAATAAACTATGCATGAAGAAAATACATTTAACCACTCTATATACATATCGTCTTCGGAGGCTCGGGGAATATGACAGTTGCCGAACAGTGACGAATTTTTCTATGCGCATTATCAGTTTGGGCACAGAATACATAATAGTAGCTAAACGCTACAGAACGGACACTCTCCGCCTCCCGCCAAAATTAAACACTTACCTCACCCCGCGCGATCGTGATTAAAATGGGCCACATTTTTCTGCAAGGACGATACGCAACGAAGATTGACAACATTAATCAAATTGACTTAAAGTAATTTTATTATTTTGGATTTGTGATTATCGTTTTTCGTAGAAAATGGTTAAATATTGTGCTGTTTACGGATGTATTTCATCAGAAAAACGCGAATTTTTTTTTTACGCTAGTCACAAATGTGCCAACCATAAAGCGTTAACACACACATTTGCAGTCTCTACAGTGTGACTGTCAAAACGATAATTTTGTATGGAGTGTCCGGGGTGTGGTTTGGGAGTACTGTAGAGAGGGCTTATTCTTCTCACTGTAAGCGATTAATAAAGATTACATTTTTTTATCATATTTCTTTTTGAAGTGAAAATTTAAATATTACTTAATATTCAAATTTTATTTGCAGTAATAAGAAATAATTTGAGAGTAAGTTCAGCATTAATTATGGATGCATTGATTAAAACATTACAACTTATAAAAAAAAATATATCTACACACCTTATAATGCCGTACTAGTATTGTAAACAACACATCTAAAAACAATGTATTCAAATGAATGTTTTAAGCTTTATTGGCGTAGAATTAAATTATCATACAGCCTTATAACAGGGGACGGAATATAATTTTAGAATTCATATACTTTACGAGTTTAGTGGTTGTAAAGTTACAATGCGTATTTACAGGCCCACAGGTGCAGGAAGCCATAGTCATCGCGTTAAACAATGGAAATTCAAATGAGAATGTACGTGCGTATTATAGTATTCTTTTGTCTTATATTCAAATAAAATTTAAATTTTATTTTACTGAATTAAATGCTTTTGTAAAATAATGTATCATAATAATTAAATCACATTTGTGCTTGGAATAGGTAATAAAGGAATTAAGATTCCTATAAATACTAGGTATAGTAAAGGCATGTTTTTAAGCTAAGGCTATATTAGACACTGATATAGGTTTTAAAATTTTGCACAAAACTTCAGGATGTTCGATAGAAATTTCAAAATGAATCATTATAATGTAATATTATGAGCCTGGTTAAACTTCCGCGGCTAAATAGATCATAGAGTCATTGTTCCGTAAACTTACTCTTAGGTCCAAGATTAATTTGAAAGTTCACAAACTTTACAAAGAAGTCAATCTAAGTTTGGAATTTGTTCGAGGTGAAAATTTTATTCGTGCAGGTGTTATTGTTTTAAGATTATGAAAATCAAAATGCAATAAAAATTAGCAAGATAGTAAGTATAATAAATAGGTATAGATCTTTATTTTTATTTGTCCAATATTATCGATATTTAAACATTATTTAAATGCTAAGCTGGCTGATGATGAAATTGATCAAGAATCATAATAATTTATCGTTAAAAAAATGGTAATCATGTAGGTATTTAATTTTACTACCAATTAATACTTTAAAGTATTATAAAGCATATTGTAATAAAGTAGAATAAGTTAATCTATGTTAAAGTATCACGGAGAGTATTGTTTTTTAATATATTATTAATCATACTTTCACTGAAACTAAAATTTGACAAAACTTTTACAATAATTAAGAACAATCCTCAATAACTCCAAAGAATCGTGTCGAAAATTAAGATTTCCGCTTGAATGGACTATTAACATGCAAATTCCATATTAATTTTGCTAAAATGGCCGGCTATTAAAAGTTAATATTAAAGGATCAAAGGCTCGCTATCCGTTGAATAAGCTCTTCGCTTGTGATTAACAAAAGATTAAATATTTTCAGGCCTTAGATTGAAACAGGCTTAGACTCATCCTGTAATTGATTGTAAAGACATTACTGAATCTAAGTAAAAACTTTAAAGCCAGTAAAACTTAAATTGAAGTAAGTAAAACACTTTAATTGAATTTAGAATGTATTTAAGGGCGTTAGTAGGTACACCTACGCATTCGCGTGCGGCAGCGAAACAACGAAAAATCTGTCAGTAGTATGGCAGGTTTTCGCATATGATATGTCTCACTCTAGCACATAGATAGATGAAATAGTTGCGTCCTTGTCAGTATTGTTTCGCAAGGAACTGCGAAATGGCCATTACACAGACGCATACCACAAATACGTACAAAAAAGAGGTAGCATGGAGAAAACTTCAAACATGGAGAAAATTACAATGGCATATCATTGCGAAGTACTAAAGACGTAAATACGTAATAATCATACAATTTATAGCAAAAAAAAAACAAGAATCCATTAAAGAACAATTGAAAAATGATATGAACTAGGTACGTAGAAGATTTAGGTACCTAAAGAAACTTTATGTTTGATACTTTTATACTTTTATTATAATAAAAATCTATTAAACGACAGTGTGCGTTCGTGAATAAAATAACAAAACATATTCTTGAACAATACTACATCATATTTTAAAAACACAAAAGATTCTTTCATGCGACAAAGAAAACTGACTTCGAATAACGGACTAGCATATTTTTCCTTCCTTGAGTGACATATTGCATCGTTTTGCAAATTCCCGCTTAGTTGAAATTCAGTGAAATTCAAGCGAAACAGAGGTAGTAGTGATTTCCAGTGGTGAATGCAAGCAAATTGCGCTCTTTTCACGGTCGACCGACGAATTTTCCTTGGACGTATTTCTTTATTGTCTAAAATATGAGATTCATTTTGAATGTTGTGTTTTCTTTTAGCGAAGAAAAAGTGAATAGGGGTTTTGAAAGGGCCGTAAGTAGAACGATTTCTAATAACATTCCACGTTGTCTTTACGTCTTATATTTCTGTAGATTTATTTTATTGAAAATGAATCTAATATAGAATTAAGTTTTAGGTATCAGTCAATAATCACAGACTTAACCTCCTGAGACCCAGGATTTTTTTTTCAATCTTTTTAATAAAAATTAGCTGTATCTGTTCTATTGCAATTATAGATATTAAAAAAAATGGAAAAAAAAATCTTTCGTGGAAAACTTGGATTTTCTTTATGTCATATATATATTACAGGGGGTCCCAGTTCCAAGTGTAATAAGTTTATGAAAATGAAGAAAAACTACATGTTTTTTTAGTTATTATATATTTTTAAACTTGAATCTAAATATTTATTATTCTATCCATTGTTCTATGACTATTTTTGTACCTTGGTTCAAAGATAGGTATTATTAAGGTGAGAAACGACCAGTTCGAGTATTTTGCACCGGCGCGGCGGTGTATTTATATTGTCACGTCCAACCCTAGGTCTTATTTCTAATCCATCCTCTCGGTCAGCCTCCTCTAATGCTTGGTCCACGTCATGTGCATCTCCGAGATGGTCTGCCAACAACTGAAGATAATCTACATAGTGACGATTCTGTTCTGACATGACTCATACTCATTGGACGAATGGAAGAAGAATCATTTTCTGGTATTTGGTCGGCTTCATCGGTATCATTTGGGGGATTATCTTCATCTCAAACATTTATTTATTCAATTAGACTTCTTCTAAAAGCACTTTTGAATCGTCATAACAGTATTAACATTTACCACCGATTCGGAAAGCAGTATCTATGGAGAAGAACCGGCAAGAAACTCCATAGGTCCATCATATAGGTCAATATTTGACTCATCCAGGTGTTGGTAGTTCTCAGTATCTTATAATCCTTGAAAATTATAATAAAATCTGTAACATAAACTAAAGAATGTCATATAGGTAATACATGGGGCCCTTGTAACCAATACCAATTTGGCAAGAATTAAGACCAAATGTCTTACCAGTATGACATAAAAGAAAACATTCATATTTTTCACAAGTTTTAGATTTATCTTACAAAATAACTATTGCGGTTGCAGAAATGATATCTATTACCGTCATATCCTCCAACATTGCCTTTCCAGCCTATCTTTGCCCAAATAGAAATTTTAACTTTCCCGAGTGTTTATGTGGAGTAGCATGACATTTAAGACTTGTTTTGTTTTTTGGTAGAAAATTAAAGTCTTTTCTCGCAACACTGATTAGATAGCACATGTATAACGTCAATCAGTCTGCTGCTACATGTCGACAAAGAAGGAGGTGTTTTGGTGGTGCCAAATTTTTCTAAAAAAACTTGTCTCTGATCACTGGGAATCAATTAGAATACGTGAATATTTCTTATTATTTATTAAACTAGAATATAAAACAGGAGGTTATTTGTTATTTCCAAGCAAAAATACGTAGTATTATAGGAGTTTTGTCGCTGGGCAATGTTAGGTTAATAAACGTAGTGTGACCTATCCCAACATTGCCCAACCGTTTTGAGGTGCTAGGGCTGACACATTTTTAACAGACTTCTCAAATAGGTAGCAAGGTAATTTTTTTTAGGTATAAATTAAGTACACAGCATGTTTTTTCTTTTAGGTACCTAGGTAGGATTGTACGAGTATGTATGCCTACCTAGGTACTTTTTAAATGTTTAGTAGAAGTTACGTATAGGTACATAAATATTCATAATTTCAGTTTCATTTTAAAGATATACCTAGAAACAGTACGAACGCAATATTATTGCATGTGTACCTACCTATTACTTGTTACCCACCTACATATTTTATTAAACTTAATTTTTTCATTCTTTACCTAGTTGATTTTTTTGTGACAACCCTAAACCCTAAAGATTTTTGTATGAAGATTGTGAAAAAATTACACCTAACTTTGCCCATACAATTTAATGAAGATCTACTTATTTTGGATCATTTTTTGTAAGAGATTCGGCATCTTTGCCTTGTCTTGTACTTTGTCTCTTAAAAACAGCTACGTAAGTCTTAAAATGGCTGAAATATTAAAGGTGGGCAAAGTTGTATACTTTTCCACCTTATTTCGCCCACCTCTTTCTTCCTTATTTTTAGAGAAACTATTAAGAATATGATTATTTCAAGTATATCTATTCATTCTAAATTCAATTCCCTACTCAAATAACAGCATCAATTCTGTCCATATTTTGTTTTTTCTTGTATATGATCAAAACACTGTGAAAAGCGGGCAATGTTGGAGGATATGACGTATAATTAGATATACAAAGATATACTGCAATATACTAATGGTTCCACTAGAAATGTAAGATTACTGACCACATGTTTTCCGTCGCACAGCCACCGTCAACTTCGAAATGAAAACACTTCAAATCACTGTCACTTATAAAACCAAAAACCGTTTAGTATAGCGGATGACATACCACTACATCGATTTGAGGTATTATTCCCGCATATACGCAAAAGATGGCGTTGAAATATTTTTTTATTGTTTATGTAATATATATATGACCGCAGGCCCCAGGAGGTTAAATGAATAAATTTACCTTATAGAGCAGCATATTTAGAATAATATGTACTTAATAGTTTTTAATTAATAAAAAATAATTTTCATCTGGTGAACATTATACAGAGCGTAGATCGCACCGTAGAACCTAATTTGGACGATGTATCAATTCTGAATGTCTTCGTTGAAATATTTACTTTAAACTAAATGTTAAACAAAATAATTGCGTAAGTCAATTCCATTCATTTTTAACGTTTTCCAAGTATTTAGAATGGATGTGTATATAATATACCAGTCGCTAAAGGTGTTTACGTTTAAAAATGTAATTTAGAAGCAGTGTTGAGTGTTCGTATTTATGTTAACTCGCCCGCAAAGGTACCTCGTTATAAGGCAAAGTAAACATTTTTGCGTCAACTTTGTTAACACCCATGTTTTCGTTCACAGGTAGTCCGCTGTTAATACATTGCACTTAATACTTGTAATAAAAATGTAAAAACCTTTGTGATTTACGCTTTAATATTATTATCATGGTTTATTATTGGTTTTTACTATTTACTATTTACCAGTTTGTATAAAAGTAGAGAAATTTCTCTTCTCTGATCGCGTTCGATTTTGCTCTTTACATTAAAGTATGGGGAGCGCATTTATTTGAACTTATTAATATTAAGTTCAATTTGCGCTCTACAATGTTACATCGGTTGTTAAAACTGTGGACCATACCTATTCTTAGATCATTGACTTAATGATGTCGTGGCCGAAATATATTCAAGAACCGCGAGGGGTTAAATATTGAAGCGAAAATGGTATTAGGTATATTTAAAATTATATTATAATTTACATTTTACGATTCATAAAAAACCTGACGTAGCCATCGAGATAGTATGTACTTATATCTCGATGGACGTAGCGCAGTTTTTTATATTCTTTTTAGATGTCGGCTGCTTCTCGATGTACAAGCCTGCGGTTCAGTACTTTGGCGTTTTATATACCTAATCTGAAGGGATTATAGGGTACATATTTTATCACTTTATATTCAAATCATAGCCATAATACACCAGCTGCTCAGGTCACAGCAACATAGTACGTATAATAACGTCACGTGCCACGTGATATATCATACTTGTAAATACGAATGACCAAAATTATTTGCCATTACCATATGATTCGTGAGTCAATGTTGTTGTTGTTAATGGCATTTTTATACTTACTAACTATAAATTTTAGACTAAAAAGCTTTAGTAAATAGGAAGTTAGTTAGTGGGTAGGTAGGTAAATATAACATAAAAGACCTAAACAATATAATTAATAATTCAATTATTGAACAATCATAAAGATTGTTCCGAAAAGAGTTTTCCGTCATCGAAAGGAAACTAACTTCCTCAGCAATCAAATACAAAGGTATCAAATGCAAGAACCATACAATGAAGTTCCACCAAGAACGCAATTAAACTGGGCGGTCAGAGTTGACCCCTGCGGTCGTCCCTTCGCGGGCACAATCAGTGTTAAACTACAGCCACTGTAACTTGTATAATTATCCAGTTGGTCAAGACTCAAGACGTGGATTTGGGGACGCTAACGTTGCGGCGAATAACTTAGAACATTAGGGATAAACTCTTGGTCAATCTTAGATCCGTTGGGATTCAATGGTCAATAGAAATTCGGGGAAATTGAGTCGTGCATTATTTTTTAAGATAAACATTCTGTTAATTGATATAAATAATATTTATGATGATATTAAGAAACAAGAAGAATCGCTCTAAATAGTTTCTTTCGTTTCGGAAAGATGAAAGTGCACTTTAAAAGCTTTTAAAAGTACTTCACAGCAATTGACAAGGCCTTTACAGCGTGCAAACATTGATAAGTCTGTGGCAATAGTTAAAATATTTTCAGGTATTCCTAAGGCCTCTATTTTAGCTAACTATCTAATTAATTTACCAGGTGGTAAATAAAAATGATATTATGTCCACATTTTTTCGTGTTTTCATGTTTCTCGTATCATAATTAATCTTCAAAACATTTGAAATTTACACAGTTATCAAGGGAATTACAGGTAAATTAGCTTGGAGAAATTTTTGCGTTTGTAGTAGTGTATGGTCAGCAAATCAAATAAAACAACATTTTATTTTTAGTTTTTATTTTATATATATAAGGGATTTTAAATTAAACTATATGTGTTTCTCCTCTGAAAAAGATGAGACTTTATTTTAATATTTGCACATTTAACATACGTATAACTTTTACATTAACAATGTTACTAAAATGAAAAATTTACTAACCTGAAAAAGAAACGACATTTAAAGTTTAATTCTTTAGTTTGAGAAGTCAAAGGCTTGCCTCGACCATGTTTTAACACTGGAGCCATTTTGAATTAACAATATAAAGTTACAACACTTACACAAAAAAAACACTTCAACAAATATTATAACAATACAAATAATAACAACAATCAACAAATACAAAATTTAACAATTAAACTTAGACCGGGAGATATTGACACAAAATTTCGAGTCATTTGTAACAGGATGGCGGTTCTACAGGGGTCTTA
>CAJQZM010011134.1:0-18224 GCA_907164665.1 Colias nastes | reverse complement strand
TGGAGCAAATTGTATACTTTTTAATGCGAGAAGGTATCTTTTTTGGAGTTATTGCTTATTAATCGTTTTATTATACATCGTATATAAGAATATTGCTGCATGATAATGAGATATTGAAACATTATTATAATCTAAAAATTTACCTATTTTTCTTTTTCAAGTTTCAACAATAGCCGTTTTTATATGATGTTTAACTACCTACTTAACCATGGCAATTATTAGCCCGTTTAAAACATTTACCTTAGACATGACTGTGATTAGAGTAGCCATGGCACCCCTCACTTCATTGGAGGCGATTTCACCAAGGTACATAGGCGCTGCGGTGTAGGCGATGCCGTAGCCGAGCCCTGATATGAGCCGAGCTGCGTATATGGTGGGCACATTGTTCGCCAGCATCACGAGGATCCAGCCAATTATATATGGTATCGCGGCGAGCAGAAGTGTTCTCTTTGTGCCTATCCTGTCGGCCAGGTACGATGCAGGGATCGGACTTACAGCTGAAACGTAACAAATGTAATATTAAGAATGTATTATTTTTTATGTGTTTTCTAAAGTAAGTAAGTAAGTTTTAGTCTGTATAAATCGGGTACCTGATACATAGATATTAGAATAGTTATATCATCATTAGATTTGCATACGTGTATGTTTAATTTAAATCCATTGGAAGACCTTCGTTTTAAATACTTCTGAATTATATGTACTTCCTATATGTAGTTATTAGATTTAATAATACAGTATTGCATGACCGATTGCGAAAATTGTATCGTAAAATTGCCGTTTCGATTGCTTTGTATCTAAGTGTTATTTTTAATATCTTTTTCGTACTAGAATTTTACTCGTGTTACATTGTAATCGTATGCATAAAATCTTTTTTTCATTAGAAATAACTGGTTTCCCCGGTTGATTTAAAGATGATAATTGAATTTGACAACTGATATTTCAAGTTTGAAGCGCACACTAAAATTAGACAATGATCAGAGTTCCTGGTTATTATTTTGTACATGTTGACTATAATATAATGGGATTACATGCAGGCATTCTTAATTACATACAATTACGTGAATACGTAGTAATGAGTAGAATAATAAAACAAAGTATTACTTAAATATTTGTTAATTTCATTTATCCAGTCAATAAACGAATAATAACTGTTTAATTGTTAGAGTGGCCTTCCATGGTACACCCACCTTATAATAAAAATATAGTTTGCAGATTTTTTAACTACATTGCGATCAAGAAAAATAGACAAGTTGTCTTGTATAACCAGCTTGTGGTTATAATAAATGACAAATATATTATAGGAGGATCTATTGTTATGTAATGATTAATAGGTATTATTTGCGAAAATTTGTATGGATGGATATATTGTAGGTATGTTTGTTACTTTGTTACTCTTTCACGAAAATAATACAGGACGGATTTGGAAATAAACTTCACAGTGGATAATAAAATAAAGGTTATAAATCAGAAAAACACAAGGTTCGTCCGCGTGTGAAATTGCGCGGCACGGCTAGTTTCATGAAAAATATATATAGCTACAGGTATAAACGACGTCATCCGTCTGAATGCGACAAATTTAAACTACCTATTTCGATCAAGTGACTCGACGGTGAAGATCAGGATAATATATTTTAAGGGGCTGTTAAGAGCAAATTTAACAGTGATTGCGCTCTCCTTTACTCCCATACAATTGGACAGTGTGCGCAAACGAGAGCGCAATATCACTGTTACTGGGGCCAGGTCGTAGAAGAAAATAATAAGAAAATATGTGATTTAAGGAAAAGTGTGGGTCATATGCGAAATATGACTCGTTAGAGTTTCAGGTATGAATATGTTGACTTCGTGTTTTAAATTGCAGACCTGTACGTCAAAAAAATAAAGACATAGAATCGTTTAATGATGATTTTAAGACCAATCTTTGCAATTATTTTCTATCGAGCCGATTTCGTCCAATTATGTATCGAGTCCGTCCACGTTCTTCGAAATATGATGAATATTAACATATATTTTTTTTTGATGGGCTAGAATAAATATCTTTTCTTAAAAAACTGCTCAAATAACTTCATTTTGGTGTTGTCAGCCCCTTAATCTTTATATATTAAGACTGGGAATTTTGGTTATGAGTGGTTAACTCAAAACTATTTATTAATTTACCATTTAAATAAAGGAATTTTTCCCCGGAATGGCGCGAAAGAATGCGGGTTCGAGTCCCGCCTCGTGATCGAATTTTTTCTATTCTTTATAAATTTATATTTAAATAAAGTTTAAATGTCGCTGATTATGGTTTAAAAACACTGCGATTGACTTAATTTTTTTCTTACCATTTTCTGTCATTACGAAACTAGTATAGTTCTATAGACAGCGCGGTAGCTACCCTTAAATCATCATGTCGAAAATGTATCTCCAAAACACTATTTACCTGAAGCCAATATCATAAGAGAGGCGATCCATGAGCTCTGATCTGGCGTCGTTTCTATGGGGGAGTTCTTTGATAGCAGCTTTGGGAGCGTCGGGGAGGTCCAGCCAACCGTCGTGCCGGCCGCCGCCGTGATCAGAGTCGCTGAAAAATACATCAAGATTCTTTAGTATATTTCTAGCACATTATTGTAGTAGATTTCGTAATCATACTAATGTAATAAAGCTGAAGAGTTTGTTTGTTTTCTTGAACGCGCTAATCTCGGGAAGTACGGGTACCTACTATTTGAAAACTTATTTCACTGTTAGTGTCCATTTATCAAGGAAGGCACTACCATCATGCTAAGGGTAAAACCGCGGGGTACAGCTAGTTAATTGTCATATGAGGGAAGATTGACCAGTGATTTAGGAAATATTTCTGTAAATGTACTTTAAGATTTGATTAGATACCAAATAAGTACTAGTCGTCTATATTGTTTTCCTTAATCATTGTAATTTTTTTAAGTAAATTATGCACTTGGAATTGGTACTTAACCCTTATTCAAACGCGAGCCTGTGGAGGAGTTAACAAAAAAGTAAGATATGTTCCTAGGTAATTTTAAATCGTAGATTTCAAAAATACACACAAAAGAGGGGTTAGTGGGGGGGAAGTAACCTTTTTTTGGTGGGAAGTATATATCCCGTCATCTGTTCTCTCTTGTAAAAAGGTTGGAAAGGTGGGAACTATAGCTCCCAGTGTCCAGTATGACAACAATATTTTCAAACACTAGCTAGTTGCCCTGACTCCACTTGTGAATTAAATTTTATCGTAAAAAATTATATAGATCATATTTTTTAATAAAGCAGGTGAAAGTACTCATCAATGCAAGTTTCTTTTACTAAGGGAAGAATTCGGGAATTGAAAAATGAATGACTTCAACATAAACAAGGCATTTTTCTAAAACAAAATAAAAGCAATAGGTAAATACTAATGTATTGAGTTAAGATGTCTAATTATCTGATCAGGAAATAATGAATAATAATAAATAAGTTGCTTATACCAACTAAAAAAGATTTTTTAGACACACGGATTTTATATATAGAATTTCCGAATGTCGTGTGCAGTGAAGAACACTGGGATGATATCTTCCCACTTATAGACTTAATTTCAATCGACTCTACCAAGGCATAAACGAAAGATTCTGGGCATATTTTTACGTTTCACGCAACCGTAATATAGTCTAGTTTACATAGCTAAAACTCAAATCTACTTATCTAATTTTTTTTCAGCACTACACAAAAAACTAAAAAATAACGGTCGTTTTCGGCGGCAAAATCACGTCCCCTGACTTTGACGTGTGTTTACCATGACATGTAATAATTCTCTGAAAAGTGTTTCCATGAAAAAAAGTTCTCTGAAATGTTAAGATTGCATAGATAAATTGCGCATTAGGATTAAGCATATAAAAATAAAACACGATTTACTTCAATCTGAGACGTGGGAAGTATAGCTCCCAGCGTTTTAATAAGGGTTAATTGTATAAAGTTATTTAAATGCCTTTTCATGGTATCAGCGTATGAATGTCTAACAAAGTAAACAGCATTACAATGGGTAGATATGTAATTATTTTGCATACAACAACCGCTACAAAAGATAATAATACTATGTATATCAATTTTATTAATATAATATTTAGTTACAAAAGCGTTCACCAAAGTACACGTTTTAGGTAAACAGAGAAACAAAGGAATACGTGGTGTACTTTGTTTACTATTGAAAACAGCACTATTCGTGTCTTGAATATAATGAAGAGAATACCTTATTTTGATAAATTGTATGATATCATAACATTTCACAATAGCAAAATATATTGTTAGCGAACATAAAATACGTTATTTGTATTTCGTCTATTTATGGAGTTCAGTTAAAGGACAATTTTGTCCTAAGTTTAAAATAAAATGTTTATCAAAAATTGTGTAGGTACTGTAAGTGACATTAACATCTCTATCTATATATATCTATATAATTATATAAAAATGAAACCCGTTTTCCTTGGTCACGGCATCACGCGTGAACGGGTGGTCCGATTTCGATAAATGTTCGATAATTCTTTTTTTATTATATTCCTTGACTAGCTTACCGCCCGCGGCTTCGCCCGCTTTGTCTAAAACCTAATAAATTATATACTAAAACCTTCCTCTTGAATCACTCTATCTATTAAAAAAAACCGCATCAAAATCCGTTGCGTAGTTTTAAAGATTTAAGCATACAAAGGGACATAGGGACATAGGGACAGAGAAAGCGACTTTGTTTTATACTATGTAGTGAAGTACGAGGATGGTTCTTATGTAGAGAAAACATAAATATGTACCACGGGCGAAGCCGGGGCGGACCGCTAGTGAAATATAAAAATGAATCCCTATTCCTATTGGCTATTTCCCTTGGTCACAGCTACAGAAATAGAAATAGAAATAGAAAGCGTTTTATTTGCCACCATGTAACTCTTAGTAATATAATACACAAAACAGAAAAAAAAAGATAGCAATGGAGGCAAAAAGGACTCCCCGTCAGCAAAGCAGCAACCATTATTTAAAATGTATTGCTGCACTGATTTTCAGAGGAGACCACGTGACTGTACAGATGCAATGATTCAGTATTACAGCTGCAGCATCACGTGTGTTCGGCTGGATCAATTTCGATAATTCTTGTTTTGAATTTTGATTTTTGTTATTGTTGTGTATGCTATTAACTTACATAATTTTATATCATTTAACATTAACAGCTACAATTATTTATGTAATTCAACTTTTTCCTACATTACATAGTAATAGAGGAAAACACACGACTACATATTTCTGATGGTGAAATAATCAGTAGAAATTTCGAGCCATCTCAATTTATGTTATTTAGAATTTTGCATCTTATTTGTTCTGGAAAGATATTATTGCGTCTTATACCGGTCGAATATAATATGGTTTATTTTAAGAAACATAAAAGGTAGATGTTATCTCTTACATTTGCATGTAATTTGCATTATGCGCATTATCCATCGTCTAACCCTTGATATTTGATCCTCTTTTATCTCAAAAACATTAAACCTGTTACGAGAGACTTTTTAATGATTGCCTCATTGTATGAAAATATCTTGCTAAATATTATGAAATTTCGTATTGATTAGGTACCTACCTATATGATCAACTAGTGGTCCGCCCCGGCTTCGCCCGTGGTACATATTTAGTATCTTATGTCCTTCTCCTGGCTCTAAACTACCTCCCTGCCAATTTTCAGCTAAATCGGTTCAGCCGTTCTTGAGTTATAAGTGGAGTAACTAACACGACTTTCTTTTATATATATAGATTTTCTCTGTATGTACTATGCTTTACTTGTTAGGTTGTCTTATTATAACATTCCTAATTAGGAGATGCATAGTGTAAGTTGTAACCGAGTAACTAACAAGTCTAGTTTATTCGCAATATTGCTTTCATCGTTTTAATTTTTTACCCAACAACTAACAAGTCTAGTCTATTCGCAATATTGCTTTCAATGTTTTCATTTTTTTCTTATAAAATAAAACTTAATTCGAAATAGCAATTGCAGCAAAGATAGGTGACATTCCAAAAGAAAATTTCTAAATCAATAAAAAAAATCATTTGGGGTGGTTGGTTTAACGAAATTTCTTTAAAGTGAAATTGAATTACATATAATATTATGTATGCTTCAAATAATCTCAAAGTTGAAACGCAAACCTAGCTTCCACCCTTCACTGTAGTGGTTCAACACGCACTCCAGTAATTGATTATTATACCAAAGAACAGGATTATACGACAGTACAGGTCTATAATTTAACACTTCTAATAAGCTGTATATTCGAATGAATAATTCATTCATATTTTGTTAGAAGAATTTTTAAATATACCTAATTCATATATAATTTTTATATATGAATTAGTGATTTGCCATTTCGTATTGTATTTATTTTTGTATAATGATGCTATTATCTGACTCATGTTATTATCTCTTTTAATTTATTCAGCTGCGCTTTATAATAATATCCAAATGAAGTATTTGTTCAAAAATATATAAACAATTTATTGTATCGATATAGGAACGTGTTGCTGAAAATTTAAGAGAACAGGAATACTATGACAGAGAATGTTGGGTAGAAAGTGGATGTTTTGAAAACGTTATAATAAAGTAATGTGGAATGTTCAATTGAATTAAGTTCATACTTTTGTTCAATTAAATAAAGTTTAAGGAATGACGATGCATAAATCTGTGAGTAGTTCTGTAAAATTCTATTAAGATGTTCTATTCTATTCCATTTATTCAATTGAAATCGGTAACCTAGATGTGACAACAGAACCTAGATTCATTGCAACTAAGCGTTTAAATAATTGCTAATTTTCACAACAAATGCTAATTCATTTAATTTTCAAATGGATGATGACAGATCTCATTAGCTGCATTAGCACTTTATACTGTATTTTGAATTTTACTGTTGTTAATTTTCAATTTTAAATCACACTCAGAGTGACTGCATATTTAGTAATCTGCGCATAAAGTTTCTTATTCAAATTTTAGTCGAAAAGTAACTTGATTAAACTTCACCCAAGTATACCTGTAAAGTGAAGTTTTGAGTTAAATTTGGGAATAAAATGTATTTCAATTCAATTTGAATCCTTTCACATTTTACGGTGCGCGAGTTACACAATAAATAAATAGGAATGTTGCATAGGTTTTCAGTAGCAGCATAGAATATATTATACTCTGACGCGACTGGTAGTAGCTAGGTAAGGTAATACCTATGGTAATACCGTATAGATATAACAAAAATCTTAATTCTATATTTACGGTTCCCAAACCTTTTACTACTCCCTATTTAACTCGATTTATTTAGTGTTCTTGAAATAACACGGATTTATACATCTTATTATTTTATACGCTGCACGTTGTAGTAGGTATCTTAATATATAATAACTCATTTAATTTAAAAATCAAATTATTGAGAAATCACTGGGCATTCCTGGATATAGGTATTATGGAATACATTGATTTATTGTAGGTTAATTATTTCTATTACGTTACTATTTTAGTTAGGTATTCCTGAATTAACTGTAATGAGTGTAAAGGACTTTCATGGGAAAACCTCAAAAACAAATGTATTAAAATTTTTACTATTTATATCGATTAATAGTATAGCCAATGTATTTCCTTTTGAAGTTAAATTTTACATACAATATTGAATATTGATAAACCAATTTACATGCAGAAGACGTATATTTAACCATACGTTTCCTTAAAGAGCAGCTGTCTTTATACGAGGTTATTCTAAGCTGTGTTGGCGGAAACTTCATTGATTTAGATAATTATTATCAAATGAAAAATAACATAAATAAACAATTTACATATTATTATCGCTCGGCCTATCATCTACATATCAGATAGGTACAATGGAGTTATAGATAACGATTAAAATATAGGACAAATTTATAGATAAGCAAAGAATCTGGATTTCTTAATAAGTAGGGTAGGGCGGGGCTAGTTGAGCATAGGGGCAAGTTGGGCAATCGAAATATCTCGCAAACTATTCACCATACGTATAGGCATCGTATGGCGGAAAGAAGGAGTCGCGGGAGGGGTAATCACCACGCGATCACTAGAGGCGGCTGGACGAACGAGTGAAGCGCCCGTGCGTTTTGTTTATTTTGTGCCCAAAAAGTAAAAACGTCGTTTATTGCAAGTTTTCGTCTATATTAATCAATTGTTGTCTGTTTTCAATCAGGTAAGTGTTAATCTTCCAGATAATTATTGTACTTTTGATATGTAGAGAGGTTCTGGGTATAACTCTTACGATTTTTTTATAACCTCACTTTTGTTCTAAAATTCCGGGTTGGGGTTAGTTGAGCTATAGTTGCTCAACTTACCCCACGACTCAAACAACTGAAGTAATTAATGTTTTATTTTTTGTTAGGATGCGGACTTACAAGAGGAAGACTACAAGATGTTCTTACACTACTGAAGATTTAAAAAATGCTGCAAAGGCTGTCAATGATGAAGAATCAATTGCAACAGTGACAATGACGATTAAGTTGCTAAGATCTTATTAATATATTTTTTTAAGATATTTAAGTCTGATTTTAAACAGAAAGACTGAATCTAATCCTAAAGTTAGTCTTAAGATACGTTGATGTTTTGTTTATTCTATTTTCAGTTAATTATCCAAAGAAAATTATTTTAAGTTTTGTTTTTCTGTCACTAAGACTATATAAACTTACTTTCATTTTTGTCAATTGCAACAGTGACAATGACCATTAAGTTTCAAAGGTCTAATTAATATTTTTTTAAGATATAAGCTATATGGGTAATAATATAAACATTTAAGTCTGATTTTAAACAGAGAGACTGAATCTAATGCTGAAGTTAATCTTAAGATACGTTAATGTTTTTTTGATTCTAGTTTTGGTTAATTATTCAAAGAAAATTACTTGAAGTTTTGTTGTTCTGTCACTAAAAGACTATAAATAAAGAACTGATTGTCGAACACATATTTCACTTCTCTAGTCAACATTGAACCCATGGTTTGGTTAGAAATTCTTAGTGCTCAACTTGCCCCATACCCTTGCTCAACTTACCTCACCTATGGGGTACATTGAGCGTACTTGACTTTCTGCATTTAAACAGCTGTAGCTCTTAAATTCGACTTGTTACAAAAAAATTACTATGGACACTTTTGCTAAGGGATAAATTACTAATCCATCAAGCCGCATAACGACTCATTGAGACTTATTATTGAGGAGCTATATCCGCTCAAGTGAAAAATTGCTCAACTAGCCCCGCCCTACCCTACTCATTATTATGATATAATTAACTACCTACTATTAACGGCGAGTCATAAATCATAAGATATAAATATGAATATTGTGTTATTTATTATTAATTAAACTGAAAGTCGATTTACAATTAAGTACTAATACGGTCTGAGCATTATTTATATAAAGTAAACATTGTGTTAATATCATTCCAGACGGATAAAATAAAAAAGTTACAAAAAGATTAAAGGTCAAAAAAGTCATATTTTTGGTGATATATTAGCACATTCTATTTTAAATCATGATTAAATCCAATGAATAAGATCACAGTTTTATTATCCGCAGAATGTAAATTTTCAGTAGATGGACAAGGACTTAGTAATTAGACTTATTAACATTCCTTATCTAGTTAACCTCATTGCTAGGATTAGATTATTCATTTACCATTTCAATTTTATATCATTAACTATTTACTATTCATTTGATAAGATTATTGATTCTTAAAATTTTCGAAATAAATCTACTGAAATCTATACAATTACCTAAGTAGGTACATTTAATTGAGTTGAGTGTAATGTTTTCGATACTTTGGATTAAGTATAATCTATAATTATTAAACTTTTATAGAGGACCCAGGAGTTTTGGTTAACAATAAAATTAAAATGTTCATCATAATAAGAATATCAAATAAGTGGCGTGATGACGTGATAAAGTTTGACTACCTTGGGTGACTCATCAACGCATGACCTACATATCATATTTTTACATTTCATAAAATATTTGTCAAATTTGTAGGTATTCTGGCAACGTGCTATTAATAACAGGTTAAAAATATTTTTAGAAAACAATATATTTCGGTCGTTCACAAAATTAACAAATATAAAGTGTTAAACGAGTCTTTTGAGAATAACGATTGTAATAGTATTTCCTTCTCTTTATTAACCGACTTCAAAAAAAGGAGGAGGTTATAAGGTATTAAACCCGTGCACCGACATCAAACCTTTTTAGTAAATAGCACATCTTAAATATAATACCTATATAGTAATTAATAATATCAAATCTTTTTTATTTTTTACTTTTCCATTTTTGAAGTCGGTTGTTTTTAACGCAGTTATTTTTATTCATCTAAATTTTGTCTGCTAGTAATTGAGCCAATTCTTTACGACCCGAAATCAAATATTCATATAAAAATGATTCAGGTAATAATTTGGGAGGAAAAAAATCGTAATATATAGTAAATATATCTATGAAAGAGATAATCATAACGCAACGGTACGATAAAATAAAAACATGACAACGCATTTTTTTTCCTTTTAGTTATTGTTGAGATACATAAGTGTTGTGGTCATTTTTGCTGACTTCCTACAAGACAACAATAAATCAGATGAATTGCATTTTTATTGTATTGTACGTGATCTTTATAAGAATTTATTTTGTTATTTTGTCATTATTCGCAACCCAAATTCTAAACGCCGAATACCAATAATATACATCCATTAATCATACATTTAAACGCATAATGAACATTTTAAGTATATTTTTTTATTCGATCGTAAAAAAAATTAAACATAATAATATGTATGTTTATTTAAATTGTAAAGCATTTACAGAAAGAATAAACTATAGGTATTTATTGTCATTTTTGGCAAAAAGCATTATGCAATTTTTAAGATCAAAATGGTCTTCTAACTAAAAAACTCAAATTTACATTAATTTACTGTGGAACATCTATTTTAGTTTTATCTATTTGAATAAAATGTTAGATTGGTTTGTTTGAGTTAAAATTTCGACATTATAGAATAATTTTAAAGATTATTTTTATACAATTTTCTCCATTTTTCATCGATGCAATTCCATTAGAAATTCTTTAACCTACATTTAAATCGAAACAATAAAAAACATCTTCCTAAGTGATGATGTTTCCAGAGCCATATATTATTGAAAATGCAGGAAAATCTACGAAATACAGGTATAGACTAAGTAATATGAAAATGTAAGTATATTTAGAGGCATTCTTTTTTCTAGTTTTAATTTTCGTTTATTTTTTCATTGGCTATTATTTAGCATACGTATCATTTGTAAAGGCGATAATAGAGTATTCACGATCACGCGTAGTAAAACTGTTATCTGAGGCAACAAAATTTTAATTGTTGAAAATCCTAATGATGACATTAAAGTTTTTTATTCGTAACACAAATGGACAAAATTCAAGTTATGCAAGTCCAGTCTGGGAGCCGCATATATAATAAGTTAAGTGGATATTTTATTGCTTTTACTCTTATAAAAAAGTCAACAACATTTTTATTTATAACCTATATCTAGTATACCTATTATCTGTGCCTCTATAATCGACAAATAGCACTGTGCCTATTATGGCATGTAATTTATTTAACACTTACCTACTAGTTAGCAACTCGTTTATTCTGCTAATGATTAAACTGTATTGTGAAACAGTTTACTATATAATTACTATAACAGTTCTAAGTGACGTTACAGTTAAACGGTTTTCATATCATTGTTCACTTATCAAAATGTCATTATACGACTTGCTTATGTGGTTCAGTTCATAATTTGATTAGTCATTACCAGTATCGTAGCTGTTACAGGTCAAACAAGTTGCTTATTTATATCAAATAAACATAAACAGACATTTATATTTAAATTTGCATGGAGTCTTGTAGCAATTTTCGTTAATAATATATTCAATTTCACACAAGTTAAACCCTTGTCACAGAATACTTAGTAGTAGCTAACGCTAGCTATGTTTTATTATTATATTAATGTATATTTTATTCTATAGCAGTTAACAAAATGTTTTATTACTGATTATTAAATTGATTGTAACAGTAGTTCATTGATTAGGTTGTAAATGGAAAAATATTAAAGTTATTTTAAAAATTTGATAAGCAGCTTATTACTTGATACGAAAATAAGAATACATGATTGTGTTGGCAGCAAATAGTTTAAAATGATCCGAATTAAAAGTGTACTTTATTTATCTGGTTTAATATAAACTGTATGTAAAGTGACTAATCCCAATTTATATTCGAAATAAATTTGCTTGACTTGAGGCTGATGACGCCAGGCCCTTGATAAGGTATTAGTTTATCCCCTTAGGAAAATTGCGATTTCCTTTTATGAAAGTAGGTACTGTCAGTACATAGATATATAAATAAAAAAAAATGTAATCTGTAATTAATTTAATGTGTCATTACTGGCGAAAGTAGCTTCTTTTGATAGAATAGACGAATAGACGTATAAGTTGTTTTTATATTCTGGAATTAAAATATTTACATGTATGTATTAAACTTAGCTTATGAGGACCAGCTATGAATAAAATTGCGTTTTATTTCATAAAATAATAAAATATTGAACATATTATTTGAATATCGCAGTAAAGATACTTCCTCATTAGTTTATATTTATATTCAGTGAAAAGGAAAACTTGAAAAACCACTGCAACTTTATAACACGTCTATCTTTATAGGATATCGTGTTTCATACACTTGGCTTGACAGAAACGCGCCGTCAACAAACAGGAAGTGCTATAATATATTATACATACATACTTAACATACATTAATGCTTTGCCAGATAGAACGCGATATTAGCGCTTGTCAGAGCGCTTGCCTGACGCCGAATTGTGTTCTACTACGCGGGAAGATACCATCAGAGCGTCGTGCCATGACGCACGCAAAGTATGAGTTCTATCTGACAAAGCCAATAGGGCGTAGTACAATACATTTCGGCGTCATAGCACAGTCATAGCGCGGCGTTTGTTTAGCGTTCTGACGCGCCATAAGAACGCATTCTATCTGGCAAAGCCATTATGACACATTTGGTTGACACGCGAATTAATTGATTGCGAGGTTGATTGCTATAATATCGCCTATAACCATAACGTTTAGGGAAGAAATTGGAAATCATTTTAATACGAATTCGATATCAAATAAATACATAAACGTGTTTGATTATTTATAACGTTACGAATCAAATTCGTCACTGCCTGTCTAGAAATAAAAGTCATCAATAATAAAATTGTTTTTTTTTTGCTTTTGTTTGATGGATTATAGCTGGATGGTAAAATATCTGCGGTAATTGAGAGTTTGCAGAGATAGGTAAATGACGTAGGTATGTGTCACAGTACTTTTAATTAAAGTAAAATTTTAAATTGTTTGCTACGTCTCAAAATGATGCTGTAATTATAATAAATATTAAAAATAATCAAGCACTTTGTTGTTACATGTTTAATGACTTCACTGTATATTTCCTTAATTATTTCTTTTATAATAGCTAAGATATACACAAACATGGGTTAAGTTAAAAATCTAGAGAATATGTTGTTAAGAATTGTAAGCTTGGTCTCTGTTTCAAGTATATTTATATTGCAGGAAGGTCTTTTATTACTCGATCAGATCATCAACTATTATTTCTCTGAGAAATCTAGGGAACTGTTATTTTTGGTTTCTTTGTAACTTATAATTCTACGTACTTATATCGAAAGGTCTATGAATATTAAATATCTAACAACTTAACATTAAATTTAGAATTTTCTAGACAATAACAATATCTCAATCATGAATTATTTAACGATACCCATTCTCAGGTCAGGTTTAATCGTAGTCGAACTTCGAAGTGTTTAATATTGTTGTCAACTTGATTACTTGTTTCTGAATGTAACAATATAAAGTAGCATTTTTGTTAAAGAATAGAAATATTTTCACTTTCATTTTAGGATATAGATGAAAGAACTTTAATTCACATGAAGACATTTGGTAGTCAAGTCCAAGTCAAACGTTGCAATATTCTCCGAACATATGAACACGTCCTGAAAGAATCGATATTCATTCAAGAATTTCATTTAGTGATAGAAATAGAACACATGCTGTCTATAATAATTTATCCTTATCTGCTAGTTATTATCAGCTTTATTAAAAAGATCAAACTGTTGTATAGCCCTTAACATTTTACCTAAGTACATTATTTTCTCAAATGAGTTGATGACTATATAAGCTTCCCTTATTTTGCTTCCGATGACTAAGTTGCATTTGAAAACTAGCAAGATCTCAGGAATCTAGCCGCTTAGTATCTAATGAATATGTGACAAACATATTCGTAGTTAGAAAGAAGGTGACGCATTAAACAATTATGATGATAGGCCACTATGCGCTGACCACGCGAATGCTTGGGTTATTTAAGCAATTTTCCTACAAAGTACAACATCATTATCTATGTGCGGTGAATTCCATGGGGCGTTTTAATTGATACGTCGTTAATAATCCATAATACCAGCAGTTAATTACAGACGGCGACATTATTTTATCATAGTGTACTGAGTAGTGAGTAGTATATCAGACGTACTCATACATAAACCTTATGACAATACAGCTCGTGGATATACCTAATAATTAATAAGTACGTAAATAAATTTTTGTATTGTATATGAGGTGTTAAAAAAGATTATCTTTGTCAATGTTCAGTTAGGTTAGCAATTTGTTTGGGTTATGAATTATGATCATAGATAATTGAATCACGTTCAAAGAAAATAATCTGAATAAATACCGAGTGTATAGACTTTATAGTATAAAACTTTTTCCACATAAGTAAGCGAATTTCATAAAACAGGGTGTGAATGTGTTGACGATTTTGATGATACCAGCAAACAATAAACAATTCTCAGAATAGCATAACACTTATAAATATTAAACGTTCATATGAAATTTATACTTCGCAGAATAAACTTTTTTGCCAAACGTTCTAGAAATAACGGTTGGCCTAAGACCTAATTATGCAATAGCGATACATTTTGTTTGGAATTTTCAAAGGGGCCCCTTGGTTAGTAGTAGTGATTAAAAATAATTAAGATCAATTGTATGCATCTAAAGAATCCCAACTATTCATTCGTATATTACGCACTGTATACTTTACAATAACAATTTATATTCTGTTTAAGATTAACTAGGTACTTTGTTAAAAACTTTGTGTGTATGGCATACATTCATAATTAAGATATTATAATAAATGCGAAAGTAACCCTGTTTGTTTTTGTCTGTTGTGTTTTTCCTGTCATGCCTGAACTGCCGACATTCTGGCTGGTGTTTTATGTAGGTATAGCCTAATAGAATCTTCGATAAGGACTCTTTCTACGAAGAGAAAAAGTTGTCAGTGGTGAAATAGGGAATAGAAATATCTAGCACGACCAGCTGTCGCCTGATAATAATTTGAAATGCAAGTGAACATAGCTGCAAAAAAATAGTTTCATAGCATTAGATTTAATTTACAAATATGTATTTTGTGTGGCATAGGTAAAGGTATTTATTTACAAAACTCACACAAATTAAATCATTAAATTTGTTCGTGAGTAGCCAACATTAACAAGCAGTTTCGTGACCTAACAACAGTTGCCAGGTGTCAAAATGAGGTGCGGTTCAGATTGATTTTTATGAACTAGGGTTATCTATTCAATCCAAATCTATGATAACCTCGTTGTACAACTTTTATTATCTTTTCAGTATAGTTACTATTGCCAAAATCATTACAACATTGCACAATTTTTTTTAATCTGTAGTAATGGCGTTTGGTTGTTGGATGTTTGTTCTATTTACGCAACACTATATTTTTAACCTAATTTTATTCCGAGTTCTCGGTATAACACTTAGATTCTTTTCATTCACAATTACGTTATATGGCGATTGCAACGGGACTAATCAAAAAGGAATGTTGCTGTCACGGCTCGGGATTAGTCTAATAAAGTAGTATAATTACGAGCGCGGCTCTGGAACATTCTAGGATAATCCTATTTTCTACGATCTTATTACAGTATGTTTCTATTTATTCCAGAAAAGTTGAAATGAAATGAAATAAATGAAATGAAATAAATTTATTTGTCCATTTTATGTTTTACAATAATTAATGTACGACAGTGGGACCCAAACTAAGTGAAATACTTGTGTCTTGGGACCCTGAGTTGCGCTTCTTAGTTATATACATAATATTTTATGGACAGTAGAAAGTTAACAAGTAGGTAAACTATCTAATGTAATGGAAGTTAAAACAATTAGTAAAAGTTGATTATCAATTATTCATCACGTTTACTGTATTTAAAAATTTTCACTCACAATTTGATTTATTAAAGTTGTCAATATGAATGAAGACATCGAGATGAGGCCACAAGATAAGAAAATAGTGTATACTGGATAGGTACGTGAACGGCATTAATGCGTACACTAATTTTAAATTCATATCGAACTTATTGAATATAAATTTTTGTTTGTATTTCATTTAAATTTAAATAAATTTACGTATAGACCCATATCAATACTGTCCCATTCGAATATGGTATAAATAATGTTTTATTCACCATTTTCCTCTGAAACTTACTTTACTCGCAATTTTCCTACCATATTTGTAAAAGTCGCATTTTTTTTCAAAAGTATTGGATGTGGCTAAGTTTCTCATTATTTAATGAATTAACTAATAACATTTCTATAAATACTATTTATAAGACACAAGATACGTTTTGATGGTTGGTACTGCGATCCTAGAAGGATAGCAGAGAAAATATTTGACATAGGTAGGTAATGTAAGAAAATTGCAATGTGTACTCTATAACCAAGTAAAAAAGTATCGAAGAAGTGTTACCTATAGTCTACATTAGATACACTTCTACGAATCAACAAGGTAAGTATATCAAATTTAGAATACTATTTAATTACACGTAATTTAAAATATATGAAAATTTATTAATAACACTCATTTAACGATATCAAAAGGATAAAGGTGACTGACTAAAATACATAAAATAAATTATGTTACTACACAATATTTTTATCGGACTGTTTCAACTAACAGTATAACGGTTTCAATTGAATATTTTCAAAATGTAAATTGGTAAGTGGGTAGATAATTAATTCGTTTAGCGGTTGAATAAATATACGTAATGATTGCGCAACCAATTAGTATAATATGGCTATTATATTTAAATTGGGCATATTAGATCACATTGTTCAATAATCAAATTTACAAACGGTTTATGTGTATTTCACGGATATCGATCACACAAAACTATCGAAGAATTACATCGAGAGTCGATACCGCTCATTAATTTATTCAAATTATAATTCAAAGCCAAACTAAATTGTAACAAAAATAAACTTGTATCTAGACAAGCTTAGGCGTTACTCACAATACATTACAAACACGCCAAGTTTTACAATTTATGCAGTGTTGCTCGTACGGAAAAACAACTGTTTACATTATAAATGAATATAAAAATGAAATAAAAGTACTCACCACTGAGTGCAGTGACATATTCCCTCCATTTGCGGCTGATTATCATTGTTTATATTCACACAATTTCTTGTAAAAAACATTTATGAATGTTCTGTGCCGGCAATACAGTCCATGTGGGCGAACACTGTCCGTATTGTGTTATGTTTTGGAAACGAGTATCTTCGTTCTAATATTAGATCCCCACGTGCTATTCGCGTTTCGGCGTGATCGTGAATGGTAACTGATCGCTGCTCGTGTTTATGCGGAATGAATTCTCATTTTGTTGCCGGTTTCAGCTGTCAATATTTGCTAGCAGACGGCCGCTGCGGGGCGCCGCGAGCGTGTCTGTGCGCCGCCAAAGATAAAACCACGCTGTATTTTGCGTTATCATTTATTGCGATCTGGTCAAAGAGACTGATAACGTCAGAGCAGAGCCCCATAGTCAAAGCACATCGGTTCATTTTTATGTTAATCTTGCGAAAGAAATGTAACTGACTTTTTCCAAGTTGTTAACCTTTATCCATGTTTGCATTTCAAGGCACCATATCATTTTCTCATGTGAGCAGTTGTTTCTGGGACAATTATCAACGTAATAAGTAGGTCTATGTCAGAGCCTTGATCATTTGTATTAATCAATAATGTGAACTCTGAATGGGTATTTAAGGATACTAGGACGTTTATTAGGTACTATAAATGAAAGGGTAATAGGGTGGAGTCTCCTATTATCGGCCTGCTCCTAATATCGGCCT
>CAJQZM010011133.1:0-13007 GCA_907164665.1 Colias nastes | reverse complement strand
TGTGAAAACACGTATATAGAGAGGGATTTATTGCATTTAAATGGAAACATTGATTTGAGAGCAAGTTATTCGTTAAATGTTAAAATGAATGATGTAGCAAAAGCTGATAAAATCCTATTAGTTGGGACAAATCCTCGATTCGAAGCCCCAATATTGAATACTTGGATAAGATTAGCCTACACACACAATGAGTGTGATATATATGTAATTGGACCACAATGTGAATATAATTATTATGTTAATTATATCGGCCAAGACGTAAATTCAATATCAAAAGTTAAAGATATTTTTAAAAGTGCTAAAATGCCTTTAATATTCGTTGGAATAGATCAGTTGGAATCGCAGAATGCTGGTATGATTATGAGTAGTTTATATAACTTGGCGTCAGGTTTTAAAGGTGACAAAGAATGGGGAGTGTTGAATGTTGTAACAAGAGAAGCCAGTTTTGCTGCTGCTCTTGAATGTGGATGGAAACCAGGCGCATTGAAAGCAATGCAAACGATTTGCCCGAGTGTAATAATATCATTAGGAGCGGATGATATATTTTACAAATCGAAGCCACCAAAAGATTCAACAACTATATATATTGGCTTTCAAGGAGATGTGGGATCAGAGATTGCAAATATAATTTTGCCAGGCTGTGCCTTCACAGAATCAGGTGGTACGTTTTTGAATATGGAGTGTCGCAGTCAATTCGCGATGCCTGCTGTTACACCGCCTGGCAAAGCTCGTTACGATTGGAAAATAATTAGAGCTTTAGCAGAGTATAGCGGAATTTGTTTATTCTACAGTGACGCAATTACTCTATGTTGTAGAATGGCACAAATAAGTCCAAATTTTGTTAATTTTGGACCATATCAACATAAGTTATTCGCGGAATTGGTGCCGTCCATAATTGAGCAAGGCAAAGCAGCAGGTGGCCCTGTAAATGTAGCAATGAAGGAGTTACAAGATTATTATTGTTCAAATATCTATACTTGTAACTCTCTCACGATGCTTAAGGCTATGAAAGCCGTTGCAGAATATAAGTGTTCAGATTATGCTGCCAATTAGTGATATCGTGTTTCATCATATTTATTATTATGTTAAATATATTTTTATATTTGTATAAATAGCGTTTAAATTATTGAAAACAAAAAAAAATCGCACTTTTATGAAGAAAATAGAAATTATAAATTATGTTTCTTTCACTTTCTTTCACACTTTCTGAAACATTATCACTATGACTGTCTTACTATAATATACCTACATTTTCTTATTCTTAAAAATTAATGTTGTGTAGATATTATCTGGGCCGATCTTTATTTAAAATGGCAGGTGTTAGGTTAATTGTACTTCATATCACGAAATTGTCAAGTTACAAAAATTTATATTTATTACCTACCCCAAAGAGAATTTAAATCACTACGTTTTAACCTACCCAATGAATGGAACACGACAAAACCATGAGCATGATAGTTTTTAATTTTTCTTTTGTCATTATCTTGCAGTCACAAACGCAATATGTTTATAGGTTAATTCCTTTTTATTCCATTCATCAGGTACTGTTAAATAACGTGGACAATTTGGTTGCTGCTGAAAAGGATCTGGTCGAGAAGAGGCGGGAACTTCGAGCGTTACGAGTGAACACTATCATACGACAGGGCTTGGCTGAAATGCAATATATGAATGTAGACAATAAAACGCAGCTAAATAAATGTTTTTAAATGGGTTCAATATTTGTTTTACATATTTGTTCATCTCATTGTTTTGATCAGGTTATAGAGCTTCTACGAAGAATGGACTCGAAATAAGTATCATTTGGAAAATTTGTTTACCAACAACTAGCGTTAGTTAAGTTATTAAGTATTCTGTGCTACAACTGAGAAAATCTTTCTTTTATTTTCTCTGAGTCTTAGGGTCAACTCACACCGAAAGAGCGGCGAAGGGCAGCGAAGCGGAGCGCAGTTTCAGTGTCATATGAATTTTAACTTTATTTTCATTACTATAATACTTATTATCGCATGAGAAACTCGAACGAGTCGCGTGGATGCCCGCGGCGCCGCAGGAATTCCGGGGAATTCCATAAACGGAGCCGTGCGACTGCGTGAGAAGTCGCGGGAAGTCCCGAGAATGTTCGAGCAGTCGCGAGCAGCCGCTGGCAATATCCCGTGAGGCAGACTGATAGTCTTTCTTCAGCGGAAATAGCCAATCTATAATTGGTATTTTGTTTTCGAATATGTGGCCTGAGAATTTCCAACAAAATTTCGAATTTGTTATACTTAGTTCATTTTATAATAGTCATAATGAATGCTAGGATACAGATGTAAATTTGTGCAAAATGTTTGTAATTGGCCAAACAAACGTCTTTTCTTCCACAGGTCGTGTACCCAAGTTTATTTTTCTTTTTAATATTTCCCTCCTTATCTCTTCGGCCTCTTCCTCTTCTTCTTCCATTATATGTGCAACAATAAATAAATCCAAAATACCCATTTTTATTGCAAACACAAGTTTCTTCGAGTTTTGTTGAAAGTGAACTGCGCATAGGAGAGCGACCCGTGAATTCATCGCGGGTGGGCTCGAGAAGGCGCGCGGATTCCCGCGACTGCTCGAGAAGTCGCTGGAATGCTCGAGAAGTCGCGGGTCTCCGTGACTCCGCGCTTCGCTGCCCTTCGCCGCTCTTTCGGTGTGAGTTGACCCTTACTTACATCCCTAATTAATAAAAATTCTTTTGTCGATTATCGTTGACAATCGACTGGAGGATGGTCAAACATTTTATATTAATTTTGATCGTTAACAAAAAAGGAGTCAGTGCCGAAAATGAAAAACCGTGAATAGTCAAGCCCAATAAACAACGGCTCAAGGCCTGATTTCGTCTTGACGTTGCAGTTGTAAAATATAATTGTGTTTTATTAGTTTTTTTAAACTAGTTTGTTTGTCACAAGTAGCTTATTCATCAGGATGTGTGTAAAGGATGTAACAAATAAAACACATTTTTACAAAAACACAATCAAATTTTATTAAATATCAAATATTGTATTGTCTAACACGATCCCTTAACTAACATGTTTCACATCAATATCTTATAATGTTATGGTTATATATAGATTGTAGGGCGAAATTCAGATGGAAGAGAAGTGTGAAAGGACAGACAAAGCTTGAAACTGTGATAACAATAAAGTAAATCTACTTATCATAATAGAAATATTCAATTAATTCTATATTGTCATGAAGGAACAAGAAGTAGGTGATAGTCATACCCGTACTCAAATAAACAAGGTGTTTTATCTTTAAGCATATGAAAATAAATAAGCAATAGAAAGGAAAGAAGAAAGACGAAAAGATTAAGAAAGAGTAGAAAAGTAGACAGTTGAAGTAATTAAGAACACATTCACGATATAAATACTCATACACAATACATGGCCTTAAATGCAAAATCTACAAAAATTGTTATATGATGAGTATGATCTTCAATAGTACGATTAATAATAGGGCTTAAAACTATCAAGTACAATATTTTTGTGCGACAAAGCTCGTGTTGAAACTTTGTAAGCATCGGAAATCTCCGCAATGGACTAGAATACGTTGCAGATGAACTACAAGATTAGACGAATATTAAAATGTTGATATGTGGTATGATGTGTCACGTCTTACTTGGTCGCTACTTGCCCTATGTATATGGAATAAATTATACGGTAGATACAACAATAAAATGCAACTCAGACTATGACTATATTGTCATTAATTATACATTTTCAAATCTATTTGAGATAAAATCATTTATACATGACTTATTGTCTTTTAAAATCATTTTCACGGAACCGAAAATTTATGTTCTATATTTTGAAAACGCTCTTTGTATCTTGTTTTAAAATTTCAATATCGATTTCGACCAAATCTAAGCTACAATGGTAGCTACAGCTAGTAATATTGTCAATCCAAAAAGCCCGAACAATGCGGCTAATTTTGCTTGTTAGCAAAATTTGTCTAAAGCATTTTCAAATACATTTTAAAAACATGGAAGCACTCTCGCGGACAGACTGATTGCTGATGTTAAAATTGTAAATTTACGAATTATTTATTATAAGATAGTGCATTGGCTACATTGTAATTTAGTGATACACATTTTGATATGATTTGGTAACTGGGATGCCTCAAGGAACCGCTCTCGGACCACTTTCATTTAACAAACACGGTTATAGCAAATAAATAACAAACACTATACTAGACTTTAATAACTATCAAAAAAACATTTTTTGGTGCTTACACAATAACAAAACGGAAACTTTGGTATCATTGTTAACAGTAAAATTACTGTGAAATCAGCAATTGTGTCGTAGTTGTTTAACATAAAGCTGCCAACATAGCATTCCTGCCCGTTTACACTTTGGTGATGGTCTTCATCCGACGGCTTCGTAGACACCTGTTAATTCATAAATTTAATTTGAAAGATTTTTAAACACTTTCGTAATAACGGATTAATATCACACTTTATTTAAAAACAAAGATAGCAAAACCTTAATAATTAAAACTTTTCAAGAATAATACTTTGAAAAAATTCTTGTACAAATAAAAAAAAAAAAACAAAAATCAAAGTAGGTATTGATGAAACTCTTACCTAAGAAGTCCGCGATAAAGCATGATCGCCCCGTACAAGCTGAGTATAATAGTGGCAGTCCACACCACAGCTAGCAGCGATGTACTTCCCTCTGTGCAAAAAAAGGACACTAAATATCACATAAAAATAGTCTATTTATTTGTGTGTGTGTGCGTATGTATGTTTGTTACTCTATCACGCAAATAAAACTGAACTCATTACAATGAAATTTAGAGGGTAACTTGGATTAACACATAGGATAGGTTTTATCCCGGAAATCCCGCGGGGACGGGAACTATGCGGGTTTTTCTTTGCCGCGGGCGGAAAGCTAGTATGAATATATTATCATCTTACCAATATATCCGTCATGGTACACCTCCCGCTCGTGCGCGGCGCGGCGCGGCTTGTCCTCGCGCGGCTCCACCGCGAGCAGGTCGGGGATCTCGTCCGCGTCGCCGCTGCAGTTCGCCCACTCGATTGTCACGTATCTATGTGTTTTTACAAAATGCTAATTAATTTTCAAAACGAATGATATAAATGAATAAGCTTTTCACAACGCCATCTAATTTCAAATCAAGGGATGTTCTAAAGAAACAAAGTAAGCGAAAACTTTCAAATTTCAATTTCAAATCATACACATAAAATACACAATGAGAAGATATTGAAATATGTTCGCATAAAAATATATTTTTAAATTTTTCTTTTCTTTTAAATTGTAAAGCCCTAAGCATTCTTAATACATACCTGGAAGAAGTCCGGCAAGCGCGTCGCGGCGGCACCAACAGTTGTCGTGTGCGTGATCGCGCCCCGCCGCGGCACGGGCCCCACGAGCCCCACGGGCCCGGCTGGCCTAGCTCCGACTCGTTGCACCCACATTCCACTTCGCATAGTTCGTCCTCCTGGAATTAATGTTAAAAATATTGAAATGTATAATTTTTAGTGAATGGGCAGTTGCGGTTTGCTTTGTTAGTGAACAGTTTTGTAGCTAGGTTGTGAGATTTTTTCATAGGACTAAAACTTATACCTATAGATGAGCATATATCAATGAAATAATACTCGGATAAGTAATAAAAGGTAGCTAACGAGAAAATGGAGTCCTACTGTAGTGTTGGTTACATGATTGAAATGTCAAGTCAGGTATATATGGCGTAGGTAGTAAATGCGTAAGAATTGCTTGACTTTATTTTTTCTTATAGCTGCCCTTCAATAATAGGTATTGTAGGGAATAATGTAATGTACATTTTTTTGCTGTCTCGGTTATCATTAACAATGAGTTGATAAACCTAAATTGCCTGTGGTTAAATGCTTACGATTCTGGACGTGATATAAAATATAGAGATGATTTGTGCGAAATCCGCACTGCCTTATGTTATCAACAATCACCTGGTGCTGCAGCGGCGGTGCTACAATGCGTCCCGGCAGCGCGGTGGAGCAGCGCCACGGCTCCAGGAACGCGTCGGCGAGCGGCTCGTCCGAAACGCTGACGAGCTCGCAGCGCGCGTGAGATACTCGCACGCCCCAACCACAGGCTCCTTCTGCTTCTTCGCCAGATGACGTCTGTACAAACACACAAACAAATTTAAAGTTAAACGAAAAATTACACATTTCGAATTTTAACTTTGTACATGTTTTAAATAGGAACTGCTTATGTTTTCTAACAAAATTTAAGAAAGTGTGAACAGTGTTGACCTTAAATTTGATAAACCAAAACCTCTATTATTAATTTATTAAGTTACCTGCACATGGCAACCCAGCATTGGTCTAGCGACAAGTCGTAAGCACGGCTCCCGTGGGCACGGCGCGCGCTGCTCAGTGGGCGGGCACGCGCGTCCCGGCCACACCGCTGAGCTTAGGTGTTGTCTGTGATATCGTAAAAACACGTACATTAAACTCAAACATTTATTTATTCGATTAGATTTCGTTAAGAAGTTGAAATGATTGTCCAAAAATGTCCGAACAGCGTTGATTCATACCTACAAAAATAACCTTATTTCGCAGTATTAATGTCCAATGTCTGTCGTATCGCTCATTAGAAAGTTCAACCAAGTACACGCGTAGGCTACATCTGTTTGCGTGCTTGTGAGTCTAGTACATCATAGAGTCTTGTTTGTTTGAATCGTAAAGCACAGAAACATTATTTACCAAACAAAAGCCGGGAAGACAACCTAATCCATTATGATTTTATCGTGCTCTGTAATCATTATTGTAATTACCTTGTGCGGCGCATGTGCCTCGCGGTGGAGGCGTCCCCGCAGGAGCAGGCGCTTGTGTCCCACGCGGCCCACTCGCCCACCTCGCAGTCCACGCCGCACGGCACGTAACACCACGACTCGCGCGCCTCGCTCGCGGTTGCGTTCTGATATATTATTTTTATTATTAAAAGTTAAGACACAGTCAGTAAATTTAGTTTCACTTGCAAAAAAAAATAGTAAGGAGGTTAGAGAGCGACTAAGACTACTTTTGACCTCTGTTAACATCTCATTTCTAAAATATTTGTATGTTTAAAAATAACAAAAAAAAAATGTCTTACAGGGCAGAAGGTATCATTCACAAAAACTCCATCACTGCGTAAGCAACGCACGGCTCGTCTCTTAGTCCCTTCTCCACATGGAGAGCCACCTGAAATTTAAGTTTACGTAAATAATTTATTAACATCTGCGACTTTTAATCGTTTAAGTTGTATGCAATTAGCTCTAAATTATTTATTCTATATCATATTAGCAGCTAGCTTACAATACGGAACCTGCTGGGCAGGATTTGCGCACAGGCATATCGATTTTGCGACACACTCTAGTACACGCTCGTGAAATTTTATTGAATTTTAAATTTATAAATGTCAGTAAAGATACAGTCTTGTTCATACGACTGATTAATTAAGAGCAGATCACCGATACATTAGTTAATATTATAAACAGTAAGTCACCTAGCGGCTGGCAGTCGTCCCAGGGCGCGGTGTGCCACGCGTACGCGAGCGGCTCGCACGGCTCCGCGGCGACGAGCGGCGAGCAACGCATGCCGCCAGCTTCCGCGGGACGCAGGACCACGCGTGTGCGGTCGCGACGCCCGCCCCATTTCGTCTGTGAATGAGTTGGGTTGTGATATGGAGGAAGAAATTATTGTAATGCGAAATTTTTTTCAAGTATCTGTTAATTAGACTTAACGGGATGATGATAAAAAAAATATGGATGTTTGGAAAATGACAGATTTTAAATTATTTTACTTCTATACTTATTTTTATGAAAATAAGTGAAAGAATTTAAAGATTATCAAAAATAAACCTATAATTTAATAATTAACATTTGCTATTGCAAATCTGCTACCTAATAACATAATTATTCACCAATCGACGGTGACAGTGTAAAAAAACATGAGTGTGTCTATAAGTCGATATCCAAGGCCCATTACCATCTCACAAGGGCTCCACTCAGACCACGGACTAAGCACGCAGTCCGCAGGGCACGGCATGTGGCACGTCGACACGCGGTCCGGTGTCACGCCGGCACCAGACGCTTCGCACACAGAGTCGTCCAGTTTGGTGCCTTGTCCGTCCACGCACCTGTCGTGTTAGCGTGTTAGTTACGAAGCGGTTTTACATACATGATTAATATTAAGGAGGAAAGGCTTTAGTTTTATTATAGTAAGTAAAATCAATGATATTATATATACAAACAAGAGGGTAATATTTATACAGGAAACTTAAGCAGAGGTCCATCATTAACTGCCGAATGTCAATTATGACAAAATTTCATTAGATTAGTGGAGATTGCAGGCTCTGCAGGCTAATTAAATTAACACATGCTATAGAGAAGTATTGTTTGGCATATTATGCATGATGCGTTATCGGTACGTACTTTTAGGTGGTATGGAATATGGATACATGGTGGTATGGATACAACGTTCTTGAAGAAAATTTCAATCGATCATAATCATATGTGATTGCAATAGTGATTGCAATCCCATAGACACATAAGAATTAAGATTTCCTCTGAATAGCACCGCAGGTTCAGCTACAAATACTGTTACATTTACACTTGCGGCGCCGGACTGTGCAGCCGATCCTTCCTCGATCACTTCTCCGTAACCATAGCAACCAGTATACTCACGCCACGTCCCGCTTGATGTACGAGGGCCCGCAGAGCGTGCGGTCGGGCGCGCACACGTCCCAGCTGCCCACGCGCCAGCGCGGCTCCAGCTCGGTGCACGTGGCGCGCTGCAGTGTCGCACCACACTCGCGCCCACCAGCTGAACCTTCTTCGATCACTTCTCTGTTACATACAAATAAAAAACAATAATTAGTGTTGATCAACTCCTTGTTTATTTCGTGCGGGAATACGACGTACCAAATGTTGGGCTTGTTAATTGTTTTAAATATTTGTGGCATATATTTAAAAACTGTTTGTCTAAGAAAATAAAACGACACATATTCTATTCGTAAGCTCAAACTCACCTAGTACGGAACCGGAATGCCGCTTTGGATCCCGGCTCAGAAGCGCAGGGGCCCCACGCAGCCCAGGGCCCCGCGGTACAGTCGCGCGCGCACCGCACACTGCACGTGCCGCGGAGGAGCGAGCCGAACTCGGTGTCGTATGTGAATCCGTCTGTGGACGCTTCTCGGACCCGGCGGGGCCCTATGTAATTGAAAAATAATAATTGTTTATACAGCATTGGACGTCCTCGAAAGTGTATTCCTAATCCTAATTCACAATACTTAAAAAAACTTTAAAAATGATTTAAATTGTTGTAAAAATCCAAAAACTTTATATATTGATAGTAATTTAAAACAAGTATTCGATAAAAAAAATCATAATGAAATCGATTCGTAAGAAATAAGTTGTTTTACCTGTAAGTGGATGGAACTTCTTGCAAACATCCATTGGCACATCTCTACCAGCGACCATACAGCGGGCAGCTCGGAGTGACCTTCCCTCTCCACATTCCATCCTATTACAATAATGATTTAATATATTTTTGACGAAAATAATCGACATTATTTATAGAGCATAGTTGTAGAATCTACAATGTAGAGCAATGGTGTAGAGTTTTAAGAATATAATACTAAATTAAATTCGTAGGTTATGCGTATGTTGCGAATAATAAGAGAACAACATTATAAAATATACAATTATAATTAGAATTATTATATACAAATAAATAAAATATATCTTACCCAGATGGAAGAATGCAATCGGAGTCAGCAGGTAACAGTTCCAAGCTAACGTTTTTGCACACGCAAGCCGGAATGTCGGGGTCCGATGCATCTAAATACCTGTTCATCAAATTAATTTTCATTAAAAAATGGTGAATTAAATTAATCTTATATTTAAATGGTGCTATAATTTCATAACCAATAGGCAGTTAATGAATAATTGTAGCAAACATTTGCATAAGCATTAATTACATAGAGGTTTTTTATAGGTTCATTAATTTTTTTAAAACGAAATATTCCCCGTAATTCACTGAAAATCTTACTATAATTTCTTTTTTGTTAATATGAAATTACGGTGAAATTGTTATATAGATTAAAATCGTGATTAATTATATCAAATTTATTAATTTTGAAATTAATCTGGAAAGCTATTCATCACTCTACTATGCGTAGACATTGACCTCAATAGTGGTGAAATTGTATACCGAATAATGAAGGTCAGTGACCTACCTACATCCGTACCTTGTATAAGAAAGCAGTTTAACTTATTATAATCATAGATTTTTATAATATTCGATAGGTTTTATGAAGTTAGCAACGTATTATTAAAAAGACCTATTAAAACATTTTAATATTTTGATTGGCTTTTTAAATTAACTAATAATTGCAATATTATTCAGCTCTATGTTACAGTTTATAAGTAAAAAGCATACTTAGAATAAGTATAAAGCATTTATTTTCTTATAAAATGTCCCTTACTAAGGCACATTTTATAATAAAGGGACATATCAATCGTCGACCATGGCTTTCTATTGTGACCCTATACAATAGAAACCGTTATAGAGTTAAAATTGGGGTAACAAATGTTGAAGAATAGTTTACTCATATCCCTAAAAGATGGCGCTAGTATGTTCCTACATCGCGCTAGAGATATTTTTTACAAAACCCATATATATAACTCCTTCAAGAAAATTTTATCTTATCGATCAGTGAAACAAAAAATAATTTTTCTTGACGAAACGTGTAGAGGTTAACTCCTACGCGCTTCGTCCATAATCCATATAAACAAAAAACATTTTAAGTGATCGTTACAAAGTCCGGAGGATTAGTTAGAACAAGTACATTACATATGAGGAAAACAGCTTTTCAGGAGAGTATGCTGAAAAGTTACCTGCTAGTCTAAATTAACAAAATATGAAAAATTAAACAGAAGGCAATTTAAAGTACAGTTCATATTACAAGAATTGTTGTTGAGCTATTCATTATTGGATTTTTAACATTCCAATAATATTACAAATAGGCTTTCATTATAACATAATAATTTATAGGGGTCAAATAATTACCGTACATAATCTTAAATAAAAACGACCCACTCCACGCGAGTTAAATAATTCTCAAGTATCTGTCTATTATCTGAATATTGGAAATTTCCTCCAACTTAAGAATCTTTTATTGAAATTTCTCAATGAAATATAATTCTATGTAGTGTCAGTCCAATGAAAATCGGTTCAGCAGTATTTACGTGGACGAGTTACAAACAAAGATATAAACTTACGCATTTATAATAATATTAGTAGGATACGTACTTGAGTGGGTCCGCACACACGGTGGAGCAGTCTAGCGGCGCAGCTGCGTCGCAGCTGACGCGGCACGGCGCGACGCTCGTCGGCACGCTCTCGCCCGCGCACGAGCCAGCTTCCACGCGGTGCGACTCGGAGCCGCACCAGATGCCTGCGAATTGATAAGTTTAATATAATTCACGGAAATCATAATGTGTTTGCATCTTCAAGAGCTAGGTAAAATAAAAGCTAGGTTCAAACATTTATTTTATATAATTCACGTAAATTATAAAGTATATTTTTATGCTATGAATGGGAGAGCTGATGGCCCGTTTGCTTTTCTTCATATTTCGCAGTCGATTTCTGTCATCAATACTTTTATTTTCTTTTCCGATTCAAAAAATACTTACGTCTCACTCGATACCTGATGCGTGGCAGCGCGGCGACTCTTGTAGGCAGTGGGGGCCCTCGTGCATGCGACATATATATGCACTTGTGTGACTGAAACTGGTAGAATATACTCACTTCTAACTCGATAACCGATGCCGCAGCGTTGTGCAGGCGGCAGTCTACACGTGCTCCACTCGCCAGTGACCCAGCCGGGGCTTCGCGCACCGCAGGAACGCGGTACGGGGCAGTCGCGTGACTCTTGTAGCGGCCCGCAGTTGGGGCCCCCGTGCACACGCCGGATTCGCACTTGCTTGCCGGGATCTGTGGAATATGCATTATTAAAATGAATTTGCTATATTAAAATTGAAATTTCTAATGATCTATATTACTTTAACTGCGTCAATTTATTTTGTACGCTCAAAATAACGAACATAACAAGTTATGTTAAGCATTTTCATGCATTTTTAGAAGCGGTGATACAAGATAGTTTGAATAGCTTTTGGTTAGTTAGAAACGAATATTTTTTTAAAGCTAAAAATTTAAATTAAGTATATGTTGTATTGCGTAAGTATACAACATGTGTTGTATACTTAGTTTGTATATGTGTGCGTGGCTGCGTCCGCGCCTGTGATGAAGTAACAAAATAAAGCAGTGCGAATCGAGCCCTCGAGTGTTTCACTTGTTCCCTTCTACGTATCTAACAGTGGCGACGATATACCCGCGTTACGAATTAATAAGAATAGCAGCGTAAAATGTCGAGTACGAACGTGCAATTCGGAATTTTAAATAGTTTTGACCACAACACACAAACGTGGAAAACTTATAAAGGTCGTATTAAGCAATATTTCATTGCAAATGAGATCTCCGACCGTTCTGATACGGGGGGCAGGAAGAGGAAGGCGATATTGCTCAGCGCACTCACTGAAGAAACCTACAAATTAGCAACAGAAGTGGTCTTACCGAAGGATATCGACGATGTGCCATACGATGAGTTATTGGCTTTGTTGGACACGCATTTCACGCCCAAAAGTGTTGGGTTCGGTGACCGTCATAACTTTTATTCGGCCGTGCAAATGACGGGTGAATCTTATTCGCAATGGGCCGCTAGATTACGTGGCTTGACAGCAAGGTGTGGCTTTCTCAACGTGGAAGAGGCGTTGCGTGACAAGTTTATAATGGGCATGCAACCGGGACGCGAAAAGGAGGAGCTGTACACGAAGGATCCGTCTGACCTTACTCTGGCCAAGGTCGTGGAGCTGGCGGAGAACCTGAGCCACGCGCGCTCCGCAGTGGCGGCGGCGCGCGAGGCACCCTCGGCGGCTACCGTAGTCGATGA
>CAJQZM010011132.1:0-21765 GCA_907164665.1 Colias nastes | reverse complement strand
GGCAGGGGATTCCGAACCTTGATAAATTACTCTCCAATGTGTTACAGTCGTTACTCGAATTGCGATTTTAGTGGCAGTAAAAAAGCTATTTTGGGCTATTAACGGGTTAGCTAGAAAAAAGTGTTCACTTCGCTTTTACTGAGAAATTCGGTATACGTTTTACATTATGTTTGGAAGTCTAGGTTCGGTTTGGTGTTTATCTTGTGAGATTCGGGAATTTTATAAGCATTTTTACGATATTTGCTCGAAATATAGCTAAGAGTACATGTAACTCAAGTCGGAGTAAGAATAATAATTTTCGTTCGTACGTGCAACGAAATATTATTAGCGTAGGTCGCGGATTACCAACGAGTAGATATTTATTTCTGAAATAAGAATTCATAGAAGTGTAATTATATATTTGTTCTTGAGATATAAGCTCCAGGAATTACAAGGTCCAGCACTAATTACATATTCTGGGATTATTGTATGTATTTAGTTCAAGGAGTCATTTCTATTAGTAAATGGTGTAACAATGTCGACATTTTAATAGTCACGTACAAAATATTTTTGTAGACTATTTGGAAGATTTCCAACTTTGCAAAGACAGGTACGGCAGTTGACTCTCAGTAAGTTTTGGCTTAGCGCAGTGCCAGTGCAACTTTGTTTATATATATTGAAATGCAAATTTTTCTCCATTGTATTGAGACCTTCTTGTTTCAGTTAGAGAAAGAAGAGATTTTGTATCACAGGAGAAACAATTTTCTTAGAAAATATCGTAAAGAATACCTAGTTCCTTAGAGATATCTCCGTCTTAAACTACGAAGCAGTCGGTAGTTATAAAATGATCCTATTAGGGAAATTTACTTCCGTTCTCTTCTATCTTTTATTTCTCATTTACATGTCACAAGAAACTCATTATTTTATGCTCTCCGTTCAAGATAGTGGTTATTTGTGAGGTTTGTTAGTTTTATCTGTACTAATATTATAAAGATGGAGAGTTTGTTTGTATGTTTGTTTGAACGCGCTAATATCAGGAACTACTGGTCCGATCTGAAAAAATCTTTTTGTGTTAGATAGGCTATATATCATCACGGTAAGACAAACAGGAGAGAAGCCACGCGGGTGAAACCGCGGAGCGCAGCTAGTTCGTGATAAATTAGGTTCTTTGGTTGTGCTACAGATGACATTATTGTGGATGCCATCTATCTCCATCGCTTATGAGATGTTTCGACCTATTTTCCCTCTATCTTATTCCATTCATCATTCTATACAAAAGCGGTAGTTATACCAAAGAAGCTCTTCTTTTCCGAACGTTTACCATCAATTAGTGGCCGAAGTTTTTCTCGTCCTAAAATGCGTGAAATAGGGCAGATCTATTGTTTCACGTGTTAGCGTTGATCGATCTCTGTCAGGCTTATCTACGTGACACGAACGCTTATCATCCGTTGTGTGATGTGTCCCCGAAATTAATGGGTGCGTTTTAGTATGAATTATATGCTCTCTTTTACCGGGATTATGTTTTATTATGTAATTGTGCTGCAGATCTAGACTTGCGTACTTTAATTGACGTATGATTGCTCTGAAATCGCCCCTTTATGTTTTGCTCAAGTGTAAAACTACTTAATTATACTGGAAATAGCATTTAAAATGTCTACAAGGTATATAGTTTATGAATATCGTAAATTTTCTCATCGTGTTCTAGCAATATTTCATTACAGTTTAAAATATGTAGACATACATATATGAATTTTAGCAAAAACTAGATATTTTTTACCGTTTACTAGGAATTTCGCTAGTGATTGAATTATTTGACATCGCTCACATAGATTCTGTTCTTACGTTCTTACCTACAGAAAGTATATTTTGTAGTCTGAAAATGTTCAGACAATAATTCTCTAAGCACTTCGAGTGGGATCTTGACGCACGGCCTCCCCGACTAATAACTCTTTGATGTCTGAGATTTTCTCTAATTTAAAAGTTTTCTTCATATATTATTTACAGTAAATACGCGTTTGAAGCATTTGATTGAAACGATATGAGATCTGCTGATTGTGCTATTTTTTGTTTGTTATTTCAAATTACCAACATCAAAAATTGCGAATTGATAAATTTATATTGGTCTAGAAATATCTAAGTGTTATGGATTAGTAGTATGCAAAGGATAATAAAAAAATACTAATATTATCTGACCCAGAAAATATACGTAATGACATTTTACCAAATAAGAAAAAGAAAGTGTTCTATAATAAGATAAGCGTTATAACAATAGGCGTGGGTAGTCCCAAGGACTCTGATTAAGTAATCGTCGTGTAGGTCTTTAGATTGCCGAATATACTGCCTAAAGGCAATATTGTATACATTGCTGGCTCATAATCTGTATCTCTGTCATCATCTATCATAATGTAATACATTTGCAGCAATGAACAGTAAACTATGGAAGGGTAACGTAGTTCTATTGCTCGCCGAGACATGATATTATGACGCATTGGTTTTGTATAATGTAATAAATAGTTTTTCCATACTTTTATATGAAACTAATACGATTATACGATGTGTATTGAAATAATGCGTATTAAGGTTCATTGATTACTTATTTATGGTTGTAATGAAAAGAGGTTTGGTGAAAATACCCATAATTATTCAAATGTTAATATATTCGCACTTGTAGAAGATTTCGTGAATAAATAATTAGTTGTAGACGTATTTATCCTACAATTTGCGTAGTGCGATACAAATATAGGTAGTCCTTGGTTTAAAATTGCGTATTGGAACCAGTTATTTAATTTATTTAAATACAAAACAACAAATAGGTGCCTGGTACATAAAATATTCTATATCAGCCGTATTTAACAAGCGCCTAATTTGAAATTTTATTAAAATACAATTTTGTAGGATAAATATATACAATAATTAACAAACGAGTCTCTTTAAATGAATATGGATTATGAATCTAACGTAATATAAAAGTTTTGAAAGAGCCTTAGTAGAAATGTTTTGGGGTTTAATGTAACTGATATAAGTACATATCATAATTCGATCCAATTTTTGAACCCTGCAATGACCTAGTAGTTTCGTAGTCGTGACCTCGTGACCACGGTCTAAATGTTTAACACTTTAATTAATTATTATACCCAGTAGCTGTATAGCTTTGAAGAAGGAAAACAATATTATGATTTGCCGTATGATAGCATTTGAGAGAATGTTTTTTAATATACACTCCGTCTTTGTAATAAATAATTTATAAAGGAAATTTTATTTGCCACTAAATTATATAGATGTAAATTAATATTATACTATTTCTTGAATCGAATAGTGTGAAAGATAATTTGACTTCTAGTGAATATTGTTCCACTAAAAAGCAATGCCGTTAATTTCCAATCAAATACAAGATTCACCAGATGTGAACATTTTTAATAATTTTGTATTTTAGTTTTAGTATCAAACAACTGCCCCGATAAATTAGCTTATCTAACAGCTGAAGATAAAATGACAAACATTATGTAACAATTATTAATATTAAATTTAGCTATCCATCAAACATGATATTTAATCCCTATTCCTAAACCTATACATGATATTTAGTTCAGATAATATGGCCATAATTCTAGAGATCCTTCGAGACGTAGACGTTGAAGCCCCACGGATCTAAATATGTACTGGGGTCAAGATAACCTCGTTGTCTCCACGATATATAAATAACAACGCACGTGAATTTTTTCCGCCTTCACCATACGAGACTAGGCATTTTGTAAATGTCACCCGACTCTTTCACACTTATGGGATAAAGCGAGATGTATATAGCGGGGGAAGCCATTCATAAGATGCAGTTAATCTTGGATTTCAAATTGATGTACTGATTCTGTCCCTTTCTATAGGAAGTGCCCGTAAATTTTTTATAGGCAAAATGACCTATATTTTTTTACACAAACCGTATTAATGTGAGATTTTCTTGTTGGTCTTACTATTACTATTATAGTAATTCTTATTGCATTATGACCACGATATAATGTAGAATACTAATGCGTTATCCATTCCCACAGCTGTTCGTTTTACTAATTTACATTCTCTACGTTTAAAGTCTCATTCTTTTAACTGCCCAAATCTAAATATGTAAATGTTCTAATAAACCGAATACATTACTGCATTGCTTTTCTTAATGACTTCTAACGATCCCGCCAATGCGTAGTAATTTATATTGAACACAAAGGCTTAGAGTCTCATTAATACCTGATGTTCTGTCTCTTTCTCTGAAAGGTGGAGAAGCCATTGGCAGCTCACGTGTACCGCAATTTTAGCGAACCTGCCCTTGTGCTTTATGGCTTCAGCAATATTAAATTGTTTAATGGAAAATTTTCTACGTAGCTGTTCATTAATATTGGCTGTAGTAGAAGAATAGCAAGGTAATTTGATTAACTTACTTAAGTCTCCAGCCCGCGGCTCGTTTGAGGGTTAGGTAATTTATAGTAGGAATAGTCTATGTGCTTATGCAGACTGTACTAATCTGTGTCTGTGCTAAATTGCATCCAGATCTAATTAGATATTTTTGCGTGAAAGACTATCAAGAGACCATACCAATCTGTGTCTGTGCTAAATTTCATTCAGATCTGATTAGCTATTTTTGTGTGAAAGTATATCAAGTATGCATCCATCTGTCCGTCATAAGGAGCCTTAGCGTTTATAATGTTGGATAAATATTTTTTTAATAATTTAGTTTGTGGTCGAGTAGTAGGTACCTACACAATGCGTAATTGGTGCTAAAATTTAAGCAAAGCAAGAACGAACCAATATGCCCAAGTAATACAAATTTCAAAGAATTCAGTAATGCGAATAACCAATGGTAATGCGTTTATGCACCATGTTATGTACAATATTATCTAATTAATTCTAATTACGCATGGCATACATAATATGTATTTGCTAATGTACGTTGAAGTAACCAGCTTGTGTGGGTGTAGGTATGTGTGTGTGTGTGCTCGTTATCGGACGTACGAGGACGTTAGCAAGTTATTTCTGTTTGTTCCCAAAACTAATTAAGTCTTTCATCAGCATTCATTAAGTTTGAAAGTAGTAACAACATTTTTAAAACTCGGAGACGGTAGAATTCCATTATGTATAATGTAGCGGAGTTTGAGTTAAAATTGTGAACTTACTTGTTTGTCGCCCGCGATTTTGTTCGCGTGTATTGCTCATTGTACAAATACAAACAAATTTATACTTACTCTTTACTTATACCATGTATTATGTCTTTAACTTTATCCTAATTTTATTCCACCCTCAAAATCGATAAAGCCTCTTTGATATGGAAACAACATACATACTTCGGAAGTTTATATTGAATCTAATTCGCAAGTCAATACACCAACATCTTATAATCCCGTCTAAATGTCAATGTCGACCGTTTTCGTCCGTTCCTCAATGGAATTGGTATTCAAGACTCGCGCCACAGTAATTGAAATTGTTCATACATATTCTATAATAGTATAATCGATAAAACGATAGCTCGTAGAATATCGCCTTAAGTTAAGAGCTAAGAACTATTGGGTGACAATATTTGTGTTTACTATACAAAAATTTCTTCATAAATATTGATAGTTTTCCCTCAATACGATAATACTAATATCATAAATAGATTCGATTGTGTTAATAAATGGTATTAATTACAAAAAGTGCTGATACAATCAGCTGATGTCGTAACTAGGTCTCGGCTCGCATGCGAATTTCGTTACGGTTTCATTATTTATAAGTAACTGTTGGTTACTGTTCTAATTTTTTAATTTTACTGTTTCAATAGGTGTCAAGTATACGGTAGGGATAGCGAGTATTGAAATTTGTATACGGAAATTGTTACGTCATGTGTTTTAATTTTCGTGTCAGTGGCTAATTCAAAACATTGTACGGTTAAATGTTTATTTTATTCTTGGTGATAGTCACTCACTTAAAATGCAACATCAAACACGTAAAAAACGAATAGGATTGGATAAGAAAAAAATTTCTGTCAAAAGCTGGCAAATGGGAGTTATTTATGATTCACAACACTCAATCCGATTTATTCAATTCGAACTAACAGAGAAGATTGATAAAAATATATGCGACCTGAATTGCAGCGATTTGAAAGCCAAATTCAATGGAAGGTATAAAAAGAATATAGGAATAGTAGTACACAGAAGTCGTACAAGTGAGATATTTAGAGTGATACGAGTCAGAGTCAATGTGAACCGGCCCAGTTGGCAAGTTGAGCAATTGACGGCGCGGCGCCGAGTGGCCACTGGCGAACCAATCACGGTGATTGTGTCGTCTTGATGAGTATTTACTAAGGAATAAGGAATATTGGTTCAATTGAATAATAAGGAAAGTCAAAATTTTCAGTAAACAATGTACTATGTTTAACTGGCATTTTTTTAGCATTTAGTTATAATCCAAATTGCTGTTATGATAATTTGTATAATAATTTGTCGTAGTGTGCGTAATCCGTACACGAATTACTTGGTTTTGTAATCGTACTAAGTTGCTATGCTATTCAATCGATGAGTATACGTTGTGTGGAAACAGTAGATAATTCCATTATCATAACGAATTGAATTGGGGTTAACTGTACGCTAAGCAACCGAAGATCAAACGCTTTTGTTTCTGTTTACGTTTCACAACCTTTCAAATATATGTTTGTTTCAGAATTAAATGTCATGGTAGCTAACAAACAATAATACATTTGACAAGTAGCCTCGTATGATGTATCCTTGTTTGTATAATGTTGATTGAAGTTATCGTAAACAGTTATAATTACAACCGCAAGCGGAATGTAGGCATCACTATATATCGGTATATATTCTAACTCATAGAATAGACAATACAAAGGTACGGCAGATGCTTGTTTCATTTGTTCAAGTGATCCGTCTGGCCGTCTAACTGTAAAAAATCACTACCTGACCTATATTGTTACATGGTTTCGGTTTACTGAGTCATCTACTAGTCTTCGCTTTTCCATCTTTCTATACTTAGGAAGTTATAAGAACAGAAAGTAACATAAATAAAAGGGAATCTTAATACTTTCTGATTTAAAAACAATGTGTAATCATGACTAATTAAGGATTGACAGATGTAAAATTTCATAACGTATTAATAGCGATATCCTTGAGCAAGGATATATCAATATAGCCTAACATTTATACAACGTTACATAATGTTGATTTTCTTTACTAAAATGGTAGCTGAAAGTTCTTTACATCGGACGCAGGTCGCAGTGTTCAAGTTTTCACGGTCGATAAGCATCACGCTGCACGCATGCACCCCGAACTTACAGATACGACCTTGGTGCACTAGCGAGCAAATATTGACTTTTACAAGGCTAGTCGTGTTAATTGTTGTTACTGATTAATATGCTATCAGTATATCCTCGCAGTTTTCCCTGTTAGCGGGATTGTTTGTTGGTTCGATGTGTGATTTATTGTTTTGTTAATAAAGTATAGGTCAGTTAATGTAGATAATCCATCCTTCTGTACTAAATTACATAATTGCGTAAGTATGAATGTTCGGTTCGATGTTTTGAAGTTTTTCTTTAAATAATTTTCGTCATACATGATACAATAATAGGTAACTATAAAAACTATACCACATGGATTTGATAAAACTTAACAGTACATAATATGTATTGTGATAGTAGCAGGACACAAGCTATAGAATTACTGGCTTATGTCCGCGAAAGAAACCGCGTTACCCAGCTAGTACACATAAGCAGTTAACGATGGTATATTATACATGTTGTGATGGTATTGCGTGTTAGCCAAGTGTTTGAGAATCTTCGTCCCAGCCAAGTTTAGAGCTTAGCGAATGCACCGTACCGCAATTTCCACTGCATTACGTGTAGGTAATTCGTGTGGAATATATAATGAAAGCTGAAATAAACTCTTATCTAGCTGGTGGGGCTATGAGATTTATGTCCAAGATATATCTAGGTATGGCTAACTAAAAGTAATAAAGAATTCTTCCGAAAGATTTTTCTATATTAATTCCAGACAGGCCAGTTTCAGAAAATTTATATTAACATTCTGTTTTAGGCAGTCTCACAAACAATTTTACTCATTATCTTACATGAACACAGCAAAATTGTAAGTCGATATGTTTTACCGCTACTTGCACTTTTGACCTTTAGGGTGGAAGTGGATTTGATGAAATTACACGAAACGGATGAAGCTGTCTGCATTACTTTGCATAAAGCGCTACAATATACAGCTTGGCGTATTATTAGGGACATAATTCCATATTTGCCTTGTAAGTTAAATTTATTTTAAAGGCCAAATAGAAATTACTGGTCTAGAAATTATAGGTAGTCTTGAAATGTTGCCTTTATTTCCTTTTTGTTTTAAATGAAGTTGTATAACTTCCGTTTTCCAAGGTTACATGACGAAGTGAATTTTCATTATTACCAATTTATCAATATAAATTATTAACAGCATAAAAACAACATTCAGGAATAAAATTAAAGCGTATTTAAAACAAAACCTAATTAGAAACCTTTAATCAAGTTCATTTTAAACAAAGGAAAAATTAATGAACTTTCGTTCGGAATCCCGCTAAATTTCAAAAGTTACTGAAAGAAACTGAACGTTGGAAACCTCAACGGATTTATTCGTGTAAAAAATCGATGAAGACTCGAGCCTGTAGCGAGGCAGAATATATTGGAGTCATTAAATATTAAGAATTATGTTGCTAGAGTGTTAACTTTCCATACATGTGAAGGAGCTAAAGACGATTATATTTCAATGTTATATTTCGTGTTATCGGTTTTTGTGGGCCAATTATTGACTTGTGTAGCGTGAAGGTGGATTTAGGTTCGTCAAATTAGGACGAACGTTTTTCGAGTATGTAATTTGTCGTTTTTAGTTAGGTATGTTATAAGGACTTTCTACAAGTATTACAATATTTTTTACTGTATGAATTATGTAACTAGGTAGTTGTTATTTTTAAATGTTTACTAGTTACTATACCTACTACTACCAATAATTAGATAAATACATTGGGGTTATACATTAAGCTCTGCTACTTAAATTTGTCACGTTGTTACGGTCTAAAGGAAGTAAGTCTTAAAACACCAACTTCTTTCGAAAATCTCATCATCCATATTAAGATACAGAAACTATTTCCTTAATCGTGAATTTCAGTTTATATAAATACTGACACACAACGCTAATCAGACGCTAACTAAGTTAATAATCTGTCATTGTTTGTTGTTTTATATGTATTGTGTTCTCACGTTTCATATATAATTAAAGTTTCTATATTCCGAGCATTTAATGACTTTGTCTTAGTGTCGAGTTCTAGAAAGTAATTCTTTGTGAAATAAAACTAATTTCAATGTTAAAACGTTACTTTAATTTTCTTATCTATTCGTGATGTTACATAATTCGTTCAATACTAGAAGACGCCAGAAATTCTGTCCAATTTATTTGTCCAGAATAAAGGTAACCAAACTCCTTGTAAGTTATCGTCTCTCTTTAGTAATCTCGTCATTATTAATTCAACTGGCTTCAAGGTTACCTGGAATAAATATATAATAAAGTGTAGATAACTATACATGCATATTAATAATAGCAAATACATTTCTTTGTTAAGATTTAGGATTGAATGGTGATGCAGTGATCACTGATGACAAAGAACTAGAATATACATCAGGCAATATTGTATATGATATCATCTAGGTATCAATGGGAATCATTAAAAAACCATAGGATTTTCTATTTATGTCTAAAGTGGCAAGGTCGTTCATGTAGTACATTACTATGTTACATTTCTTGTTAATCTGGTAATGCGTCATGCGGTGAAACCATAATGTGATTAAAATAAATCGGATTGTTATTATTTTTATACGGATAATAGTTGTAGTAATTATCTACTACAAATGTTATGTCATTCAAGGAAGGATCTATTTTGAATGTCATTACTACACTGGTTCATTACTTTGTTTAATTTTGATGCATCTATATCACAAATAGCATCATCTTCACCATTATCCCAAGAATATTTATAGATATAAATAGTAAAAACATAAGTCGCTTCTTTTGTAGTTTTTAAAATAATATCATACTTACAAATGGCTCACATTCCAGCGTTGGTTCCGTCTCAGAGATCATTAGTCACATTTGTTATCTGTGTGGTTAATTGTCTGTAGTCATGAATGTGTATATTTGTAACACTATCATGTATTTAGGTACAGATCGTGCTGAAGTGAAAATATAATGTAAAAATATCTATATTTCTAGGCAGAATAATAAATCGAAATTTTTCCAATTTACCAACTTTTTCCATTTTTACTTTAGCTCCTGGCTTTGATCGCTTCGCATTTAGGTTAATTCTATCCGCATGTATAACAAATTTACATAAATTTCAGCTTTACTCGTTAAATAGTTCTTGCGTAAAAGCGTGAGACACATGCAGAATTTCAGTTTTATATTTCCTTAGCTTATTGGAAAGGAAAAATTTTATACCAGTTATATAACATGGTTCTTATGAATTGCTTCTAGCGACATCCTTGCGATTGCGAAAGGTGATAGGGATTGAAGACGAATAAGTGGATTATAAAATTTCCTTGGCAAGAAGTAAGGTTTCTCAAACACCCACCAGGAGAAATAAGCGATATCTTGGCAATAGGACGAGAAATCAAAAAATTTACTGGTTTGTTATAAGACCTTCAGAAACAGATGCTAGAATTCTTTGAGTCGACTTCGATTAATTTGTCGACGCAAACGTATAACTCAGAGCTTAATTAATTTAAGGGTTGCAACTTGCCATATTCCTTAGTGATTTGCGTAGTTAGAATCCCCTACCAAAGGATAGATCGTATTATTCGGAAGTACCAAATTGTTTTATTGTTATTATGACTGATTAAAATAACTAAATGTTCAAAAACTTTCATCAATATTTTGCTCAAAAGAAAATTTTGCGTACCAGTAATACTTATTAATCTTGTTAGTTTAAAATAGAAGTAATGTTGTTTAACTGCGAATAAGCAAGAGTGACCCTGGGCGATTGTCCAGTGAACCATAGATACATGAGGACAATGCAGTTAGAATATAGCTCAGAAAAGGATCTAGTTAAATGAAAACCATTATCATTAAGTTTTGAAAAACATACAAAAGCGGTGACCTTGACTCCTGAACTACGTGACGTAGATTCGTTAGACATTTCCTTATCTATAATTACAATTACACTATACAAAGTATGTTTTGTGCGAATAAAGACGTTTCAGAGTTGTTTACCATCACGCTTGAACTCTGCATCTGTTAATCGTTTTAAATTGTCTCGGATATGTCAGTCTCGACCTACGTTTTGGCGCAAAGTTTAAATTATGCAGTCTTGTTCAGAACAAGCGCACCGTAAAGATGCCAAAATTTGGCCATTCGTCTTGCTACACTGGATGAGATTCATTATCTAATCGCTGCTAGATAACAAATGACGTTTTTATCCGTGGTAATTCTCTGCTCGAAGTGGGTTGGCTGCTTTGGGGCTTATGGATTTTGTGGTGTTTACTGTTTGCATTTGTTTACTTTGAGACTTACAGTTTTAATTGCCCTGCATTTAACGTCAATCTCTTTTATTGAAGACAGGTCTGGTAATTATAAAGAAAATCTGGGTTTATTATTGTATTGTAAACCCCAGATAATGTAGGGCACTTAAATGTCAAGTTTATTCCGTCAATACGTTCCTGGCTTCTATTTTTTAATTCTTTATTCGAATAATAAAAGAAAACCTTGACCTACATAATAAATTTTGAACTTTACTATTCTCTCGTGTAAAACGGTTTCTGGCTGAACTTCTTCCTTGAACTACTTTCAGCTCTACTTTCAGCCCTATTTTTCGTTTAAAAAGGCAAAGGCCAATATCTATTTTCAGTAAAGGTTTAGAAAATTAAAAAAAAAAGCGAATATGAAAGATATTTTATAGGATTATCAAATAAGTCTAAAGTGCATCTTGTGATTATTTGTGAATGAAAAACAAATATAAATCATTGCTCCGAACATTAACTACATTAGTAGTGTAATAAAATATTATTTTCGATACCAATATAGAAAGCCGGAACAAATATGATCATCGAGAGTATAGTTTCGCTAGATGGTAATTCATATACATTAGGTTTACATATAAATTGCAGTATTTATGCGTACTTAAGGCTGCAGTCTAGCAAAATTGCGTTTTCAACAAGTTATTTGACAATTTTTTCCCGGCTAATGAAATGATAAACTGAATTTTTTTTCTTGTTTATCAATTAGTGTTATATACGCAATGCGCGTGAATTTTTTCACATTTATAAAGTTACTTTATGTTACCTTAATCAGGCCTTCAAGATAAGTCTCTTTCCCCCAAAGACATTTCGAGCTAAGTTTGTGCACTCACTACGTTGCAACCGATTACAATTTACACAATTTGATCAGCGCATTATTATCCTTATATAGTCGTTATTAAAATCTGCTGAATACAATTGCCGAAAAACTTATGATTTTCCTAATTAGAACGTTATAAATTCATTAAATTTCCCATTTTTTGCCTTACAAAATCTATTGATAAATACTGCTAAAAGTTATTTTTTCCATTAATTTATTCGAGTTGGTTGAAGACCAATGAGTATTAATCCTTTAAATTTTTTTTTTTAATTTTGATAATTCTTTAAATATTAAAAAATATTTAAAATAATTAGGAAAAATCCTAGCGAATTTCTTTAGTCGCGCTCCTTGGGCCGGAGCGTTCTGACGTGTGCTCTACGCTCAATTTTCCTTCATACCGAAGTGAAAGTTGCTCTACTTCATTAAATTTAATATTTTTGTTAATTGATTATTTTTATCTTAGTTTTGTGCAAATATTCGTATTTTTAAACATTTGATTTCGATATGGAAAATAAACGAAAAAAATATGCGTGTAACTACTAGAAAAAAAATTATCTTCGAACATAAAGTTAATGAAACCAAATACATTACAAAGGTGATTGGCAACAATTTCTTTATTTTACGGGGTGTCAGTAAAGGGATGTATATTTCTTTAAAACTAAAGTAAGCTCATAAATTTTCTTATAATATAATTTTTTTTTGAAGTTCCAAAAATGTTTATTTTTCGTTTGAGAAATACGAAATATAATATAAACTTGTATTGAGAACTTGAACTTCCCAAGTTCATCCGGGGAAATCCCCATACGGGGAAAATGATTTGTTTACTCCAAAATTATATGTCGAGGTGTTTTCATTTTTTCTTCTAGTCATTTTCAACGTAGCGGCATGTTGTTTGATTATTAATTTTGTAACTTAAATACAGGATGTTGGTTTTATATTCTGATCTTACAGACGCGCTGACAAATTTAGTCCACCATTTCTAGTTTAGTCCACCAACTAAGTACCAATATTAAAACGAATGGATTATCATCACATCATCAAAACTCAGATGTAATGGAAGATCACAATAACATAGAAAATTCAGTGGGTGTTGAGAACTAAACAAACACAAGTAACAGAGACGCGAAGAATAAAAAAAGAGGACGAAAACGATAATTCGTTGATGCTTTCCCTTTTCGACGTATTGTTAGGGTACATCACCAATCTGCAAAAAACAAAACTGATGATTCCCAATTGCTGATTAAAAATGAAAAACAAATAATCGACAACAGTGGTGAAAATTTGCTGATCACAATGAAACATCCTTCAGTGGTAGCAAATTTACTCATTTAAAATGTATCGGTGAACAGCGTAAAGGAGAGGAGGACAGGAAAACATTATGAATGTGGATCGTGGATTGTATACAGGGTGTAATCGATAAGTATGTGCAGGCGATTATGACGTTATTATTGCAGGTATCAAAAAACTTAAAACTGATATCGAAATTACTTTACCTAATGAGCAAAATGACAATAATAACTTTTTAAAAGTATAACGAGAAATATCTAAAAAATTTACTTTATACACTCCCATATCAAGAAGGGAAAATGGGACTAGTAGAAGTTAAATGTCTAATTCCGGCAAAAGACATGAATGCGGAAGATGCGGTTAAAAATAAAAAAATTAATATTTGAAATACAATGCAAAAAAATAATATAAATAAATTAATATTTGAAAGACTTTTGTCATAGATAAGAATCATGACTATATTTTCCAAATTCAGGGACAACTAAACGTTGCAGAAGCAGAAGTCTGCTTATTTGCTGTTTGGACTGGAGTGAATCATTCGTTAAAAATAGAATATAATATAAAAAAGTAACGTTTAGGCAAAATAAAATGATGGACCATTATCAAGATTTTACATAAATTGCCTACTGTCAGAATTGATTGATTCGAGACTTCAGCATTCGATGCCCATCAAGGACCCATCCTATTCCTATATCATTCAAGCGATTGAAAAAAAAAAAGAGAAAAATCCAGTGCAACCGATAAAGCATCAGAATGCTAGCAAAAGATTTATTAGTTTTATCAATATAAATCTATATATTATACATAATATACTAAATCTGTAGAAGGGTCAATTCTGTACTTTGAAAATATTTAAAAAATAAATAGCAGTGTTACTGGATCGATACCAAACACAAATATGTGATTAAAAAAATTTTTGTCTGTCTGTCTGTCTGTATGTGAAGGCATCACGTGAAAACTAATGGTTCGATTTCAATGAAACTTGGTATAATTATACCTTATTATCAGTGGCGTGCATTCCATAAAGACATAAAGACACTGCCTACCCTACCATTTACCAAACTCTGATCAATATATTTTAATATCCATAAATGAAATTCACAGTGTCATTATATTTTATTAATTACGCCATGTAGTATGAAATAAAATATTTCAGATCCATCTATCGGTATTTTGGTGGCATTATTATCTAATTTCTATATACACATGCGCTGCACACGTCACGGGACGGCAAAGACACAAACTATCCGTGTCTAAGTTTTTATATGTGTGCTCTGCGTGTCTACGCATATTTTATATGTGTGCGTGCCTATAAACACGGCACACTGATGTTTAAAAACTACGCACACAAACATACAAGGTAGGCAATGTCTTTTTACGAAGATATACGAATTAGGTACGAACCGAATTCGAAACCACATCGGAAGTCGAAACTGAAGTTGACTATGCGACCAATTTAAGAAGTGTGATAATTTCACAGATAATTTATACACTTTTGTAGCGGTAAAGACCATCCGCAAATAGTATCATTATTCGTTTGTTTTGTTTTGAATTTAATAACAAACGTTATTTAATATTTTACTTTGAGGTTAAATTTGTTTTTTTGAGAAAATTAATAATGTTAACTACGACAATTTGCAAGTGAAGTGTTTTGAGAGTAACTAAATAGATTATGTATATCGTGAGTGTATTTTGTAAGATAATAAGGTATAATTTAACGAAAAATTCTTATTTTTGTTTTATGAATAAACTTTTATCAAACAGACTTTAGTGATAGGAAAAAGGCCGATCTATACCGGAATTTGTAATACACAAAGGTAAAGTTAATCATTAATTTCATAATAAAGTAGGTACACAAGTTAGGTAGGTACCTATCTTACTTTGAAAATTATTTTACAGATAATACCTATGACCTATGTTCGTAATATTTTAAGCTATTGCATAGCTTCTATCGCGGGCCTTGAGCGCGGGGGCCGAATCGAGAAATTCCGTAACGAAAAAACCTCACGCTCCCCACTCCGACGGGCGGAGGTGTGGCTTGAAGGAATAGCATGCAATAGCTTTACCGCGGCAGTCCCCGAGTGTTTTCTATTATTTTGGGGAATACTATGTACATATATCTCCAATCAAATATCAGTACTGCAATATGAAATAAACATTGCAGGTATTAGTTTTATCATTACAATATTTCTGCCTACCCTGTCGAAAAACTCTGTGCACGCCCCTGGATAAGCCTGGGCATAAAATGGAATACTTTTTATCCTGGAAAAATACGAAGAAAAAAAATAAATCTTAATTTTTCAGTTTTATCCATAGACGTTGTTCTGTAGAACCGCGAACACACGTTGCGTTACCCGCAGTGGATTCAGCGATGTAACCTGTAGCGCCAAAAGTCGGATTTGGCTTGAACCGTTTGCGGCACACGCGGGCCGCACGACACCACGCCTCCTCGACTCCTATATAAGGACGGCGTTCGGCGCGATGCATATACGGGCCTCACCCGCCTCAGACCCCACAGAACGGGAGCGGTCTTCTTTGACGTAGCGAAGGCGTTCGACAAGGTCTGGCACAACGGTTTGATTTACAAACTGTACACTATCGGCGTGCCAGACTGTCTCGTGCTCATCATACGAGACTACTTGTCTAACCGGTCCTTCCGCTACAGATTAGACGGCACACTCTCGTCTTCACGTCCCATACAGGCCGGAGTCCCTCAGGGCTCCGTCTTGTCGCCCCTCCTATTCGCGCTATACACTAGCGACATTCCAAAGCACGACCAAGTGCAACTATCCCTCTTCGCGGACGACACGGCACTCTACGTGTCGAGTCCACACCGCAAAAGAATAGCTCCACTCCTACAATCCGCGACCGATGCATTAGGCAAATGGTTTCGCAAATGGGGTATCACTGTGAACCCCGACAAGAGCGCCGCCGTGCTCTTCAGGCGCGGCGGCCCCGAGGCCATAGATAGTGTCAAACTCTATGGCCAAGTCATTCCGTGGCAAAAGCACACCAAATTCTTAGGCGTCACTCTAGACGCACACATGTCATTTAAAGCCCACATTAAGGCAGTCCGTAAGAAAGCCAGCTATGTTCTTAGCCGGCTCTATTACCTTATTAACAGACGCAGTAAAATGTCCCTTAGAAATAAGGTGACACTTTACAAAACGGTGGTCCGTCCAATCCTCACTTATAGTAGTGTAGTTTTCGCGCATTGCGCTCCCAGCTCCATACACAAGCTCCAGACGATTCAGTCGCGGTTCATGAGAACAGCGACTGGAGCGCCCTGGTTCGTGCGTAACGTGGACCTACACAGGGACCTAGAACTCCCCACCATAGCCCAATGGATGAAGCAAGCGTCTAAGCGCTACTTCGACAAGGCTAAAAACCACCCCAACCCATTGGTGACAAAGGCCATCGCATACGTCGCGAATCCCGATCCCACTCATCGTCGCAGGCGGCCAAGACACGTCTTGGACGACTCCGACGATGATATTACCAAAGCTAACGCACGGCTAGACTCGGCGATTGAAGTCCAACGTCGAACAAACCGCGACACCGCACACACCACAGCAGAAAGCGTACACCGTCTTCGCCGGCGAAGACGAGGTCCCTTGTTCCGCGTTCCCGCGCCCACCCGGGTGAGCGCCCGTCCGATTAGGGCCCTTCTGGCCTCCTCCACCCAAGCGACAGCCCAAGCCGAGGTTCGTGGTCCCCGTCAAGGGGGGACGCCCTTGTGCATGTCGCTACCAGGGTGAACCTTCAGTTCACCCCCGCGTCCGCGTTAAAATGTAGAAGCCCTTCTGGCTAACATTGAGAGACACCACACAAAAAAAAAAAAAAAGCGATGCATATAATTTATGAATTTTGATGCGAGCGGACGTGTCCAGTGTGGCGAGCGAGAGTGATCGTCTAATATTAATTTAGTGAGAAACGTCTTCCCAGTTCAAAATGGAGAAATAAACCATCCACGCGAAGGCCGACATCCGCGCGGACGGAGTCGCGGGCGGAAGCTAGTCAGAAATAAATATCTTTTGTTTTCATTTGCGTATTTTTCTATTTTATAATTTTTTAACACAAACATTACATTTTTTTTTATTATGTATACAAAATTTGTTTATCCGTTTTATTAGTTAAACTGAACAACTTTCACTAAGAAACTTAGGTCGAAAAAAATGTATAGAGTTATGCATTTTGTATGGAAAGCTTATTTTTTTTATATTTCGTCCAAATTTCTTTGTAAAAGTTGATCAGTTATATATAAACATGAAGTTGAAGATATCAATAGAACGTATTCGCAAATTTTGTGTACTGATAAAAAAAAATCACCCGGTGTAATTTTCACGAAAATTGTTTCAAATTGTCATTTTTGGTACTTATTACGAATATTAAATTATGCATACGAATGATTTAATTTTTAAAAATTAAGTGGAGCAACTTTCCCTTAGTACATTTGTATTATTTACATATAGGATGACAGGATGCATTTGTTTGCACTACTAGACCAAGCCCTTAAGGATGAATTTACATTATCCTTATTATGACTTCAGTTTTTGGTACATTGCGTAGGTTACATGCGTCACTTGACGAGGGGAGCCGGGCGATGGAGCGGGGATTTAGTCCATTGTCCGGTGGGATGAGGCGGCGTGAGACGTGTTCCGCTCACGCCGCTCCATGAGGGTAGAGCTGGCAGGCTCTTAGCTTGTTTGGGCCCGGCGACGGGCTGCCGCTGATGGGGTCACGGATGAATTCTACACATACCCGTGGCCCTGTCGCTGATGCGGCTTGACGGAACACAGTGGGGTTTTGGTCGGTAGGAATCCGACATAACCCACGGCCTCTTCCCCGGAAGCCGTGGGTATCTATGCAAGATTTCCCCACTAAAAAAAAAAAAAAAAAAAAGGTTACATGCGTCATAGATACACATTTCCGTTTGAGACATATCTGTCTGTTTAAATGTGATATAGATACTAATTATGTTTATAAAAACCTGGCACTCTTTGGCCAAATACAAATTTAATTTTAAATCTATCCACCTTGCTTTGTAAAATTGGGGATCAAGCTGTTTCCCTTGTAATTTACCATTTTTTGGTACTACGCATCTGCATATTATAAGCAAATTATTTGCCACCATCTCGATTTCAATCCCCAAGCCACAAAGTTTTATAATATGATTTATGTACATACTCGGTTCAGGGATAGAATCCAAGGCCCGATGCGCTGTTCTGTTATCACTTATCGACCGCTCGATCAGAGGAACAAAGATTTGCATTACATATAGGAACAACATTGCATATCGCATGTGCCATAATTAGCATCAATTCGTTTGAACAAGTGCGAAGTAAAGAATACGTCAATAGCTACGTCGCCAAGTTAACACCTTCCATAGCTAGAAAGGTGACGTATCATTTGACCCACTTTTTATATTTGAGGTGCGCCATTTTTGGCTTTGAAATTGAAAGCCTATATAATTCTGAATATAAATTTATTCATGTTGCTTATGAAGCGGTTCAGTATGCGTTCTTTGAAGTGTTTTGTTTGTACAGTTTTCGTTGAGAATAAATAAAATATGGATTGTATAACAGCGGTGAAGGTCGTCTAAAAGTCTATCGGATTATTCTTATCGAATCGTTCTTATTTCAGTCCCGCAGTTGATCGCTACACCGTCTGCGCCATGCTGGGATAAAAATTATCTGATGTTTTAAAAATATTGTTCTATTTATGCCAATCTTCTTCAGACCTGATCAACATTTTGAGCACGTACAAGCATATTTGTAAGTACAACCTGCTAACAAGGGTTCTCGTTTGTGATTATATGTATATGATGTTAAATTTTGAAACTACAGTAGGTACGATGTTTATCTATATCTGATGTTTACCCGATTTTTATCTATCCTTGAACTTGGAGTGCTTAATATTTTTTTGTTGCCTACACAAAAAGTTGGTAAACATATTAACTTTAAAAAAATATACCATCACAAAGTAAACCTATAACCGCAAAGATTTCTTGTAACGATAGACAATTGAAAAACGTTTTCCATATTATCCGACGTTGATCTATGAACACCTGTCAAATAAAAATCGATCAGCGCTATGGATTCATTATGTATTTATCAGTTAATTAGGTCGTTGTTTTAACTGGCAGGATCTATAAATAAATAAACTAGTTTGTACTGACCGTCGTGCGGTTGCGCATGCCGGGGTTATTATTTTTTTAACCGTCTTCTTTATAGCATGTATATTTTATGTACTAGCATTCTGGTCGACTTTGCTCGTGTGCACTTCAAATTTTTGTGTGGTAACCGATCCCATACTAAATTCTATTCCATATTTCAGAATCTATGTTATATTTGCAATAAAATGTAGGCGTTGTCCATCTCCCAAGATCTGTTTTGACGTTTGGACAAGAAAGTAAAATTTAATCAAATATTCTACTTAGCTTTATTTCTACATTCCACGTTTTCTTTAGTATGGCTGGAATGGCGTGACAAATATATTAGTCTCAAGAATGTTCAACTGAAGGGTCAAATGGGTTCGTCATGTATAGAAATAATAAAGGAAAAGATGAAGGTATTTTGTTTATATAATTGCTTGTACATATTTCTAAATAACCAGGTATTATAATGCTATTTCCCTCACATTATGTTTTTTCATATTCTATAATTATTTTTATTTCATTGAGACTATTAACTATTTTCAATGCCTAATGTAGGAAATTAACGCGTTACTAAAATAAATATTGTAGAAAACTACAGTATTATTACTAGTCTACTGACATCCCTATTTCAATCCGGCTGTTACATATAAAAAGGTGAACAGACACGCAGCAAATTTGCCAAATTTATTAATACACCAAGAAAGTGGTCGTGATATTTCTTCGCACTTATGACGTCATCGCTAATTTATACACAAGTCACGTGAGAAGCGGCGATATTTTGTCTAGCTCGTTTAATATCGTTTAATAAAATGGAAGAAACGTTCGCTATAATGGCTAGTTATTAGTTTTGTTTTGATGAGTCGGGACTCGGGAGATTAGAGTATTTATACTATGTGTAATAGGTATATATACTCTAAGGTCGGGAGTATATAGGTAGTATTTTGTTTACGTTATGTGCTGTGTGACGCATTCGCTCGCGGACTTGGGAAATGATACCTGTTTTGACGTTCACTGAATTTTGTTTATTGTTATCTTATAATTAATAACGCTCTTCTTTTTTATAAGAAGGAAGAGAAGGTTAAGGAAAATCTTGAGATAAACATTGTATTTTTTTTTCAATGTGTCATTTAATTTGATACTTAATTCTTCCTGTCATCTAGTCCATTGAAAATTGAAATGTTACATTTTTTAGGCCTAACCTTGTGTTTTTCAGAGGACGCAATTTTATTTTTTTGATGTGTAGGGGGGGTCATTGTGAAGCTATCACCAAGTTTGTGGGGTTGCCACCCTTGTCCCACGGCCGCCATCTTGAAAATAGCGGTTGAAATGGTTTTGACGATATATCTCTTAAACTATTTATCTGATAATAAAACAATGTTCTGTGTGAAAATTGCGTCCACTAAAAAACGCAACCCCAAATGTAACTTTTCAATGGACTAATCGTGAATTTGCAAATTAGCAATTGAACGTTTAAATTTGTCAATTGACATGATCAGAATCATTTGCTTGGAACAAACAAGGGCACATCAAGATCGCGACATATTATTTCGTACTTATTTCGTACCAATGTTGCAGTTGTAAACAAAATGAAAAGCAATATAATACAAAATACAAAAATATAATACAAATTCATTAAATTAGGCAAAGAATCATATTTCATACGACATGCGTTCAACTAGTTAAACTTGGCAATATATTATGCAGCAAGCATGTTGCAAGTTAACATATAAAAATGTATTCACGCATTCACCTAGAATATCATGCATTAGAATAACCTAGATAAACTTACCTTTCCGTTTTTTTTTCTGTATAAAGTCAACTGAGTTTGTTTATTTTAATGTATTTTAAATAAAAAAAGGTATTTTTTTCTGTTTCTTATGTGCGAAAACACACGTGTGATATAGGATTGAAAAATTATTTATGGATCAAAGATACGTTAGAAATGTAAAGCAAAATGCGTCATTTTTT
>CAJQZM010011130.1:0-13107 GCA_907164665.1 Colias nastes | reverse complement strand
TATGTCTACTTAAAAATGACTAATCTGCTCTTTTCAGATTAGAGCTTAATTTTGATTTTGCATTTTCTTAATAAATAATTGTCCTTACTGGGTCTCTTTACGTAAATAAAAAAAGAATGAATTTTCAGCAAAATTTTATCATTGGTCCCAATTAGCATCTCACCACTTTTAAAAGAGTTTGACCTTTTATAACGAGGACGTTTATAAAAACATAATTTTCCTTATACAGTAATTTTAACACCTTGAAAATTATTAATTATTAGATTGACCTTCATTTACGCATGAGTTCAGAATTAGGTTACAGTTTTGCCTAATACGCTTTCGCCAGACCTATTAATTAATTATTAAAAAATGTTTTGATCTAGAGTAATATTGAGTCAATTTTGTATGTATAAAATTTGTGTAAATGGTTGTAATAGGTAAAGGTTTTTACATAGAAATATGATATGACCAGTTAAGAGAAATAACTCTATCGTTTACCTAGAAATTCTTGGTTGAATGAGATTTAGTATCTAATATTATCTTCCTAAATGTTACAACAATATTTTAATGTGTACATTCAATCATTGTTTTTTTTTAATTATTTATCTTTATTCTGTTTGATTTATTATTTTGACGTTTATACGAGGAATGAATTACCTACGTTACTGATAAAACAAGATTGTTTTTATGATACGCTTAAATAATCTGATAAGATTTATTAATGAAACTTAATTTAATACCTTCCTTCTTAACGAGATATCGCGTAGTGAGCAAACTTTATAATGTTCGTGCTAAAGTATTTTATGATACGTATTATCGAACTTAATGCTAAACTTCGGATTGAGAGAATTTTATGGGAGTTTTAGTGCCTACCAATATTTTAAATGCTTATAATTCCCACTCAAAATAATGGAACAGTTAATGAAAGCTAGGCTATTAAAATGTGTATATCTAAGTAAGTAAGGTTTCGTTTTGCTTTCAGAATCAGATACTATGTATATCAAAAAGTAGAGTATAAAACTGTTACAGACAGACACGAGATCGCATCGTTTATATCAAACTTTTATTATCCGTTGCTAAAACACTATCACTCAAAGAAGCATTTCTCAACGCTATCCTCAAAACTTCGATGGTACGGCACTTGAGTATTTTCTCAATTTCAGTTTGCAACAAAATCAGTTTATTCTCCACTGACAAATTGCATTAAAGTAACAAAGTAGAATTTTCTTTGTGGAAATAACCTGCACACTTTTGTATTGCGCTACATATTTTTTATTGTACAATAGGATTTGTTTATTTGGCTCGTAGCTGTTGCGGTATAAAGTTTGTGAAATGCAAAGAGATTATATCTGGAATGGCTGGCTAAATAAATTTCCCGTGTAAGTATTCGTTTTCCCCGTAATTTACTTGGGCCCCGTACGGTATGTTTCAATTACGGAGCTAGTTCACCGGACGTCATTATTTCCTGCACATGCTCTCCGGGCCGTTCGCGTCGTCTTCCTCCCGAATTTCAACGGTTACATATGTATATTTTGAAGGTATGGACTTTAAATCCAATTGTATAGCATTTTTAAGAACAGATTCTAAGTAATATATAATGTATCTACCAAAATATGGCTATGTTATAAAAATATAAATGTTGATAAAATATGTATGTCGATGTGGTATAAAGTATAAAGTAACAGCAAGCATGAAATATTAGACAAGGTTTTCCATTTGATTTCATGAATACTTATAAAAATTACTATATATTATATTTGATAATTTAAAACTATTTAAATAGAAACTAAGAATCAATTTCAGTTTCAATTTGGTTTGTTTGGATCTTACAAAGTGCAGGCCTGCAATTACAAAGGGGAAGTCATTATTTCCGGCGGTATATCGTCCCTCCTACGCAATGCTCCGACCTCTAAAATTCATAAAAGGGACCACTTATAATGCAAACTCTCCGCCGTTCGTATCGGCCTTTGTAATTGAGGGCCGGGCAAAGTCCTACGTTTTCGAAATTGGTTATTATTGAATGTTGCGCTCCAACGTTCCGCTTTGCCATTTTTGTAATAATAATTAAGGATGGTGTTTTTTATTTAGTTTGTGGGAGGCAATAAAAATACTTTCCAAAAATGAAAGGTAATTTAAAAAGTAGGTGACTAAATGCATTATGCATCGTAAATAAATAAGTTTCTGAGTTGCAATTGTTTCATTAGGTACCATTATGATCTCTAGAAAAGGTGAAATTAAGTGAATAAACAAAGATCTTCACAAAAAGTCAGGTGAGCTATTGTGATAACAATAGGCTGGAGCAAATTGACCACGAGGTAATACATAATATACGGTTTTACTCATTAGATATTGTTGCTGCGAAAGTTTTATAATGACGACGGGAGCGTTAAACAATAGCTTCATAGTTCTCACTCACATATGGTATTGTTCCTCTTTTATTGAATTCGATGCTCATTAAAACTGGGAATTCAAAACTCAAATAATGTGTGGAGTTAACCTTTGTGTGAGTTTTAATCAAGAAATGTCCTAAGGCGTCAGGTTTTTGGGTTAAATTAAAACGTAATTTTTTTAGCATTATTTTGTGGTTACTTTTTAATTGTATTTATCGTAGAATTTACTTGTATTTATTTTAGAGTTTAATTTGTATTAATCGTAGAGTTGTCAAATTATAAAATAATCTTTTATAATTTATGTATAATTTTAGTATGACAACGTCAATAATTGTTTATTCAAACGAAGATCGATCCCTAAAATAATAAGGTCAGTAAAATCGTAAATTATCCTAATAAAACGTTTGGTTTTATTGTACTGCAGTTTCCACTATTTATAGTTTCTTAAATTACGTTTCACAGTTAGTTACCAGCGGCGTGGGCTTCACTTAGCGCGCCTTGCACAGAACACAGAAATGCACCTCATAGTCTCAAACACAACTAAACATAGAATTCTCTTTGTTCTTTTATACGGAGCTCGTTAAATATTTTAACTCCAACGAACAGCTTTTTAGTGAACCACTCGTAATATTTTCAGTAGTTGTATCATTATCTTTCTATGAAATGTTTTCCTTGTAAACCTTGGATGAAATGCTCGCTAACCGAGCACTATTTGTTCGTAATGTGTTGTATTTTTACAGTCGGGACGCTTTGCAGCGGGAACCGAAAGGGTTGTATGAGATAACTGCAACCCTTTAAATAAAAAGGGGAATAACCCTTGCTTCGCTTTATTAAAAGATAAAGCAAGCGTTTGTCAGATACCAATGAGTTAAAGCAGAGAAATCGCATTATGATTTTTGTAGTTGCCAAAAAAAGCACCCATAAATATTGCCTTTGGACCCTTGAGATAAATTAGAAAGGTTAATAATTATAATATTTTTACTTTTCCAAAGCTATGAAGTTTTTTTTAATAGTTTATGAAATAATGCATATGGCATAAATAATTTATAAATTAGTACTGTATAATATAAAGTCTCAAGTCACGTGTGTAGAAATTGTGTGGTGTTGTCCACGCTCATGGTTTTGCCCGGCAAAATGTAATACAAATAAGTTTTATAGTTTTAAAACCAGTTTATAACAATACATAGATCTTCGTGTTTGAAGATCTATTCGATAAATTAGAAGAAACTGTTATAGCTCATAGAACTGTTACAAGTAATTGCACAAGTCTATTAACACCCTTACATCACTTAATCTATACTAATATTATAAAGCTGAAGAGTTTGTTTGTTTGTTTGTTTGTTTGAACGCGCTAATCTCGGGAACTACTGGTCCGATTTGAAAAATTCTTTCGGTGTTAGATAGCCCATTTATCGAGGAAGGCTATATATCATCACGCTAAGACCAACAGGAGTGGGGCCACGCGGGTGAAACCGCGTGGCACAGCTAGTTAAAATATAATTTATAAAGATTTGTAAGGAATGGGATAGTTAATTGTAAATACCTATGTAGGAGAGGTAAGAGCATCCATATTACAGTCGATAGTTAAATTTGGAGTTACGATTAGACTATGCCCGTCCACATTTAAGTCTCTTGAAAATTGAACTCTACTGAGTTCAATTTAGACTTTCAATTCAATTTAATATCTTGCATGAGTTAAATTTCGATACTAAAAACGAATGATTAATATTTTCCTGTTATCACAGTCGAATATACACACGTACAAACGGATAGATTCCAGAAAGCTGATATCAGTTATACTTGCTTTGTTTGCAACTAGATAAGCTTGTGTAAAAATGTCCAGGAATATATTGTAACGAGAATCGAACAAAGAGCAAGCGGGCCGTGGGACGTGTCAAAAGCAAAAACGTGAAGTGATATGCTTTTCCATCCTGTTGAATGTGATTGCAAGAGCCTTTCACGTTGTCTGACTAAATGAATACGGCTATTTATTTATTTAAAATACAATGATGCGCTGATAGGGATAATTCGGATAAGGGGAAGGCAGCAACTAATAAGCATGACACAGCACTTAAAAACGAGCAATTTCCAAGAAATATCCGTTAGAGATGCAAAGGTAAAATTGAAATATTTTTCACAGATAGTTTTTTAAAATGCTAGTCTATAGTTTACTAGTCTAGTCTAATCTATAGTTACTGAGAATGGGGAGTTAGTTTATAATACTAAATATCCATGAAAGGTGAACCTGGCAGTGACACGGATAGAGTTTAAAAGGGACGATGCAACTTGATTCTTAATTAACTGTTTATTTACTACGTTCACGTTTAAAAGTAGAAGAATATGATTAAAATCACAATCATGTCTGTAATTTTTACAAAACTTAAATTGACGCAAACATAGTTACGTCTGAATTAAGAAATAATTCTGTATATTACGACATAATATATGCGTGCAATTAGCTTCAGACAAATTGAGGAAAATGGGTGTTCCAACTTTCAGACATTATAATAAATGCTTTATGGGTAAGCATCCTTTATATACGTACTACATTATTAATTAATTTATTCAAATAAACCTTGTCCTTGGTCTTTCATAGTAGTTGGTTATGTATTTGGATGGAGATCGTTGTCTGTTTACTGTGCAGCTTTGTGTAAAGCTCCAATCTTAATTTAACTCAACACAATTTCCTTCTTATTACAAAAATATGAAATGAGATACTTTTCATCTAAGTTGTAATAATATGAAATTTATATTTAACATAGTATCTTCATATAATTTTGGGCCATACAGAGAAAAGAAACATCAGAAGAGCTGACAAAATTGGTCAGTGAGTTTCAATGTTTCGTTGAACTTTACTGTAATGTTTATCAGAGCACACGCATAATAAGAAACGTGAAATATGTTTAAAGTTTCACAAAATATATTCATTTGACTGGCCATAGAATTAATGTAAAGGTTCCAAGACCATCAAAGGGCTCAAGAAACGTTGATGAGGGGCGACGCAAACTCAGCGTGCAGTCATGCTCAGATTATCTTTTTCATCTTCCTGGCATTTCGTTACTCTTAATGAAATCCACTCAAAGGAAGGAAAGAATTTAATTTAAGGCGAATCAGAAAATATTCAGCTGCCGCCCGCTTGTTATAAATCATTTGAATGCTAATAAATTCATTTAGCCCTGGATGCCAGGTGGGAATACCTTTTCGCCCCACCATTGTTTTCGTTAAAAATATATTACATTCTATTTCATTACGAATTCATATCGACTAACTGTTAAATAAGATCGTTGATCTGCCTAATCAAATTATTATTTTGTATTTATTCTGGCTTTATAAGTGTTGCCTACATTTGTTTTTACTAAAAAACTTTCTTTGTTTGGATGAAAACTTTATTTGTTTGGAAAAATATAATACGTCCAAATCAATTATTCTATTCTAGTCAAAACAAAAATAATCTCTTTAAGTTCCATTTGGACTAAAAATACTGATACATTTTTCAATGAAAAGAGAAAATACTTGGATAATAATACATAATTATATATATAATATTATACATATATACTGAAACGTTAACGCTTACCTTGTACGGCTTATATCATAAACGTAAAACCGAAGAAGAAAAAATTTCTTAATGAATCAGTGTAAATGGTTAAATCAGTTATGCATTTTGTACATGTGTAAAAAATCTTAAGCCCCCTTTAAATTTGCTCTTATCCTAAGTTAAGTTTTCACAAGATATGAATGTGACATTAATTAAAAATGTATGTCAAAAGGATCTCGCTTAGCCTTGTAAGGTTATTATAGAAAGTAATTAGTGTAGTGGCAGCATGATGTATTAAGAAGTATACCGTACTGCATCCGCGTAGAGGTTAAGCTGCACCGGGCGCAGCCTCAGTCCTGTATTTCGGCTTCAGTTATTCTTGACATTCCAACGACAACGCTCGCGCGTAGCACTCACGTAGAACCCGCGTAGCGTGCCTACGAACACTCGGTGCCCGTTAATCGTTCTAACTATTGACTGTAGTGTTTGTGAATTGTTTATTTATTTCACATTTTTGAATTGGATACTAAATAAATAAGCGGTAAGTTTTAAATATTTAAACTAATGTGCTGTTATTTGCGGTTAATAATTTTTAACGAAATAACTTGCACTGGATTTTAAAATAAGTTTATTTTTTATTGGATTCAATGAATAAAAAATATATGTTGAAGCCTCTTAAAGGTAGGCTGCCAATAATGTAGGTTCATTACTTATGTAGCCTGATAAAAAAAAATTCATTCAAAATATTTCATTTTATTTAGGCACACTTTCACTTTGAAAGTAATTTAATAATAAAATTGAAACGTGGATATATCTTTATTTCATTGTAATTTTGTGTTTAAATATGAATAAACATAGAGATATGAGCATTTTAATTCAAATGAAGCAGTTTTTCCTACCGACTTGACACAGATGCAGCAAATGTAGGAAAATTGTTTTACGTACGCTTTCTATTCTTTGTCAACAATAACTTTAAAAACATCTTTTGTATTATAAAGACACATATATGTACTCTTTGTTTCCATATGAATTAAATTCACATTTAAATTTATTGAATCTAGTTAACAAGTCTCTTATAGGTAAACGTTTTATCTAATTTAAGTAATTGATCATCAAGTAGTATCTTTTTATTTTTCGAGTTTTTATTTATGTTTAGTTTTTTTTCAGATTGACATAAAAGAACATTTTAAACAGTTTAAACGGGTTGTTAATTCACATGCCATACAAACCAATTAAAATGCATGTCCGTTTCTTTTACCATCAAAACTCAAAGAATTAATGACAATTAAGCATTCATAACGCCCCTCATTGATTGGCTCCGACACTAAAGTGTTTGACAGTTGAGTGAGGTCAACAATTTACGCAACCTTCTTATTGAATTGGCCAAAATAAAATGGATTCAGATATAAATAATAATCGACTATCTTCCTTAAAATATAGGAGGAACGATTATTATATTTTCTTTATAGAAGAGGTATATATTAGGAGAAAAATAGAAGAACGTAGATAGTAATAGCTCATTAAAGCGAATTACGATGCTGAAGATATCGCTTGAGATACACTTATACGTTATTTTAGCCCAGAAATAATTTTGTATCTCCTTCGGAAAATTAAGATCCACGTGTTTATTTCGACCTTCTTGTTGTTGTTTTAATGTTTACGTAACTTAAGGTTTATTTATATAGAGGTATTATTGGCTTGTATATAATACTCAGAATAGTCAGGAGTATGATGAACTAAAAAACAACACTGAGGAACTAAAGAAATAACTACTGTAACATCGTATAAGACTGAAATATTACCATAGTTAATGGTCGCTTAGTGGTGTCACTTTGTTAATTACATAGCGATTCGCAGCGACTCGTTATAACTCCATGCAATCAACCAATGCATACCAATACTCAACACTAACGAAATGTTATGAAAAATGTAAAAATATTAGTTTTGTTGCATTGACAATAACAAATACACAATACTGTTGTTAAAATTATAAATTTAATTGTATTATATGGGTAGGAATATGCTGGAACGAATATTATGTACATGTTTATTGTATATCTTATCTTATCTTATCTTATCTTATATATAAAATTCTCGTGTCACAATGTTAGTCTGCATACTCCTCCGAAACGGGTGGACCGATTCTCATGAAATTTTCTGTGCATATCGGGTAAGTCTGAGAATCGGCCAACATCTATTTTTCATATGTACCACGGGCGAAGCCGGGGCGGGCCGCTAGTTGTATATAAAATTCGAAACTAAATAATGGTAGACACTTTCGAAATACATGAAAAGTATGACATCTTAAGATGACACTAGATAAGTATATCCATTGTGGATGCATTTGATGATCGTTATGCTTGTTACAAGATATCTGAATTGATGTTTGTGTAGGCGTACTCTAAGGTACAGGTCACTGCATATTCAAAGACCTATACAATCATAATCTTATTAAAAGGAACAGTCTCTTTGTCCCTTTTATACTTTTTAAGCAGGGGCTTAATGACCATTGTCTTTTGTACCTACACAAATGATACCAATCACTTGGTAATTTGAAAATTTATGAAAAATATAAGGATTTCTGGAATAAATCGAACTATAAATATTTTTGTAATACTTATTTGATCACTGCAAGCTTCAGAGTCAATTATTGGAGCGCGATAAAATAATGAACGTTACTTAACGTGTGTTTGTGTGAATAATTTTATCGAGTTCACTTCTTCGTTGTCAGCCTTTCATGAAATCTGGAAAATACAATATGTCAGCTAATTGGATTTTCGCATTTTTAAGTTACATATAAAATAATTTATTCTCATAACAAGAGTGTTTATTAAATGGGCATAGTTGGCAAATTAATATCATGACTGAAAAATGAGAAGGTATATTTTTATACTAGCTGCTCCGCGCGGTTTCACCCCCGTGGCTTTAATCCTGTTGGTCGTAGCGTGATGATATATAACCTATAGCCTTCCTCGATAAATGAGCTATCTAACACTGAAATAATTTTTCAAATCGGACCAAGTAGTTCCCGAGATTAGCGCGTTCAAACAAACAAACTCTTCAGCTTTATAATATTAGTATAGATTTGTTTTGAAAAAGGTATACCTATTTTTTTAATCTTTCAAATTGTACATTTTTATATTTATTTTGAAATAGATACACAATACACAAATTTTTCCGATACCTTACTTTAATAATATTAAAAAAAAATCGTACAACGGGATCTCGTGATGGTAGTTCGAGTTGCTCTCTCTAACGAGTCTCACCTACGTTCCAATGCACGTACCGCGATGAAACATGCTTTCGTCGAATCTGGAATAGAAAACCAAAACAACGACATATTTATTATTTATATCCAACCAGAGACTATGTGTTCTTTAATTTATTCTTACCTGTGAATTGACATGAGCCAATTATGTGATTATTTTTCATCCTTCTTTCATTAGCTTTGACCTTAAATTCGTTGTTACATATTATATTATGTAATTTATAATTGCGTGGCTTTACATTACTTAGGGCACGTGAAGACGACCGAAATTTGCATTAAATCATTCACAGTTTTGTACTAGGTCCACGTTAAATGTTAGCGCTCCATCAATATCAACTTATTTTTAAACAAAACATTACTCTTATTTATCCTAAACAGATTTGAGCGGTATTGTTAATTTTTGGTGAAATTTCTAGTTCCTAGACAACAATTGTAACAGCCGTCCCTTACGATGAATTGAACAACAATACATCGATCTCAAGATGCGATATCGACAGGTCTCTCGAGTTGTTACCCGCTATTGTGTCAAGTCCGAATTCGAACGCGCTGGACACAGGCGATACGCTATGTTCCTTTTATTGAATTTGTCTTTGTTGTCAATTATATTATGTTCTGTATAGCTTGGGGATTTAAACAAGATTCATATAATGAACAGTTAATATAAATCTTGTTTAAATATTTTAATCTGAGTTAATTATAGTCTGAGTAAACAGCTTTTTGTATCAACGAGAACTATAAGCTTGATTTATCAATAAATATTTTTTACTTTACTTTTTGCTTTACCATTTTGTCATTCTAATAATACTCTTTGTTTATATTCGGATAAAGGACATAATATAAAATAAACAAGGTTTCTTATAAAGTGTTATAAATATTATTTACAAAAAGTTGTGCTTTTTGCACAGTTATTTCAAGGCATAAAGGCAGAAAACGCTGTTTTATATAAGTTATATTCAAAAGATTAAGACATAAAATCACGGATCAAATTTCCGTACAGCCCATAATATAATCAATTACACGCCAGTACTATATCTTTATGTAATACCTAATTATGTTGATACTAATAATGTGGTATATAAATTGATACAGTGTAATAACGTTTCAACCAATATTAATTATAATTTGACTGACGCGAGTTAAAATTGGTGTAGTCACAAGTTGTTATGAAGATTGTTTTTAACTTTAATACATATACAAAATTAGCAGTAGGTAGCTACAACGCCGTACACATCTGAAAGTTTTTCGAGCGTCGTTGAGTTTTGCAGAGAAGTTACACGAATGTTTGTTAAAGTTTATAACGTGAAATAGATCTTTTACATGACTAAACTTTAAATGCATTTTAAATAAATATCAAACGATTAACAAGGTATATTAACCTCAGACCTAAAATTAACTTAAAGGTTTGGATCATTATTTTATATGGTTTGCAGATTTGTATATCTTATAAAAACCACGTGGTGAGGCGGCATGGGTAAGGTAGATTCAATACAAAAATATTCTCGATACAATTATAAAAGCCAAATTTCTGATCATAGCAAAAAGTACTACCGAAATCCTCCCTTATGAAATCGCTTAAATTTGTTCGATTAAATTTAATTTAGCTATATTTATAAAAGTAAAATGTTATCTTTATATTTTCTCTGTGAAGTTAACGAATCGTAATTGAGAGTTAAAATAAATAATAACAAGAATGAGCTTTTTTAAGAAATATTACTATAACATACTTTAATTAAAAATAATAAAACTTTCAACGAAACGGCGGCTACTACTCCATTATGAATTTAATAAAAGTGAATATTCTTTTACAGCGAGAACAAGAAATATAATCCTGATTTCATATTACTTTTATTGAATTTTTAATATAATTTCTTGCAAAAATGAATGTATCATTTTTAATTAATAGTGACTGGTTCGTGAGAAAAATAAAAATGTTTTATAAAATTTCGATTATTGCTGTAATTGCCGTTTTAAAAAGTATGTTTAAAGCTAGCTTGTAGGATAAATCTTGATAACTTTAAGGCATTAATTCTTTTTCTAATTAATAAGTATTTCTTTACGTTTTCATTCAATTCTTAGTAGTCCCTTATGATAGCATGGTTAAAAATTATTTATTAAGGTTTAGCGTTATAAATTTGCAGACCTCTGCGACAATCATCAAAAAAAATCTTTCTTCTAATATTATTATGAACATGCTGGAGCCCTCAGCGCTCTTTCGCGCGATTATGTACCTACAGATCCTATCAGTTGTTTTCGTATGTAAAGAGCATTCATTCACCGTCACAAATTTTCACGCTTATAATATTAATAGTAGCATAAAAGTTATTAATGTTATATAGTAGGTAAATGTAATAAAATAAGGGCCACAAGCTCATGTGGCTGCAGATACGGTCGTCGTTACCATTATTGGATATTGCATGATTACCATTTCATCAATATTCACCGTTTTGACTCTTATTAACACAGTATAAAGCCGATGCGTATATTAAAGACAATTACGGAAACTATTTGACAGGCTGCCATCTACATCTTACCACTATCATAATGTTTGGTCTCAAGAGATCTACTAGTACTACTAAACTATCTTATCTCGGTATCTGGCAGAATTATCAGTGTTGTGAAGCTTGCTTTGCGACCTCATGCAGAGCTATGGCCTTTGAAATCACATCGCACATACACTTGTAGACTCGCCACTTATTTATGATTGTTATTTGTCATTTTAATGTATTTATTGCTTGTAAGAGTGTACGGAGTAGTTCAGCGCACGCATTATTTGAAATACAGTACACATAAATATATGTATAGCAACGGATTAGTATCACGATGATAAGAATATACCCCTTGTACACCTTGTATGTAAAATGTTCCATCGTTAAGGTACTTTTTCATAGTTTCACTTCACTATCGATGAATAATTTGAAACATGGCTGCAAGCTTTTCATGAAACTTTTAATTGAATTCGGATCTATATGAACTTGTTAGTTATTGTAAGGATCGGCTCAGCTTTATAGCAGCTTTAATAACATTAGTCTTAATAATAATCAGTAGAACATTAATTGTGAGCTTATTCATATGTTTATGAGATTTACGAAGAATTATCGTGAGGATTATCTTAATTAAGGAGACGAAATACCTATGTGTTTTAATTTATTCATTATCTACAGTTATCACACGACACTATATTATATGTTTTTGAAGTGAAACTTCTTTATCGGGGTTGGACAAAAATTTAGTGTAACATTTTTGCGTTACGCCGTACGCGTGACATTTTTGCGTTACACCGTACTCGTGACATTTTTGCGTTACGCGCCAACTTTTTCTTATCCCTACCACGCGTGATTCGACGTATACTTTCTCCAGCGGAGTAGGGATAGCGTATCGTTTTAACGTACGTCCTACCACTTTACTTGACCGTTTTTCTATTGCACTCGTATTTATTTCCAACGCTCTATAGTGACGTGATAAATATATACATGTTATATTAGAGTGATCAGCAAAATCAAAGGGTTTATTTTAATTCTAATTCCAGTGAATTTCTAAAAAAAAGTAAGTAAGTAATTACATCTATTTTTCTAATACTTAGGTGTTATAATGGTATTTATTTTTCTAAGTTATTTAAGATTAACCTCACTTTTTGATTGTATTTTTCAATACACTAACACGTGGGTGGAATTATGGTATCAATTTTTTCTAATACTTGAATGTTGATTGTGGTATTTATTTTTCTAAAATATTTAAAGTTAACCTCAGTTTTTGATTGATTTTTTTAAAACACCAACACGTGGGCGAGATCATGTTATTTATTTTTCAAGTTATTTAAGTTTAACCTCTGTCACAATATGTATATACTATGTGCGTCATTAATTTCTGACTGTTTCGAGATTTGGTGCAAAATAAAATAGTGTGTAAATAAAATTAAACAATTGAGTAAA
>CAJQZM010011128.1:0-24058 GCA_907164665.1 Colias nastes | reverse complement strand
AAAATGACACCCATGACGAAAAGATGTAAAATTTTCGTCGGCGCCATTTTGGATTTAAGTTTTGTCAAATTGCTTTACCCCACCAATCCGTTCAACAACCCATAAAAAAGAGGATCTCAGTCAACGTAATTTTTAAAACATAATTTTAAATTAGGTACAAATAATTGGAATATGAAACTTATACAGTTTACTCTTATAAAGTATCAAATATTTCAAATCACGAAAACGACAGTGCACGCACAATAATCTTTTTCTTATTCGTTTTTATTTTTGGGACGAGGAGCGATACACCCGTCCTTCCAAGAGCGCTTCTGAGCGCGGTCTGACGACCCGCGAGAGCAAAATGTATGAAGAAATCGACAAGTATTTTTAATTTAGCTTATAATTGAAATAAAATTTTGATTTAGATTCATAAAAATTACACCATATATAAAGGACTATATATCCCTCAATAATTTATAGGTAAGAAGATAGATTAGGCTTTTAATTTTCTTAAAATGGTACCGTTTTAGACCCCATTTTTTTGCATTTTATGCGATTATTGTGCTGGGAAAATCGTATTTCAGCGACAATTTTGTATGACGTCGTACCATTTTTATAAGATGAACGTAGAGCTGAATATATTATCTTTAAATTAAGATATTACTATGTTCTCACGTGTAATTGCTTTAAGTTAAAATGGTACCGAAAAACAGCGTGTTTTTGTAAAAATACGTAATAGCACCCTTAAGGCATAAGGAGGAGATTTTTATAGAGAAAATATTAAAAACTGGCAGTAATAAAATTATAACATGTAACAAATTCTTCTCATCTATATTCAATATGCATTCTCGAGTAAATCTATGCCTTGCTAGTAAATCCATACTTAATATTATAAATGCGAAAGTAACTCTGTCTGTCTGTCTGTTACTCAATCACGCCTTAACTACTGAACCAATTTGCATGAAATTTGGTATAGAGATATTTTGATACCCGAGAAAGGACATAGGATAGGTTTTATCCCGGAAATCCTACGGGAACGGGTTTTTCTTTGAAAACGCGGGCGAAGCCGCGGGCGGAAAGCTAGTTAAAGATATAGGTAATTTTGTAGGTTCAAATAATGTCAGAATGTTTAGTACTTAATTATTATTACCTGCTCTATCTTAGTTAATCTTGTATAAACATAGATTGTGTTTTTTTGTTAACCGCACATTGTAACTCATTGTTAAGCCATTTATTTAGCACTATTAAAATTCATAACAAAGTTTAGACCACACAAGGCTTGCACACTTACCAGAAATTAGATGCTTTAAAATTATGACTTTAATGCATCCTTTAATGAAAGGCGCGTGTGTGGTCGCACCGTTATGACACAAAATACAACCGTCCCTGTAGCCAACTTTGGACGCGTACGTTGGGGTCAAACCTTTGAGTCCGAAAATTTCAAACGGTTGTCGTGTTCAAATATTTACTGTTATCACAGTTGACAGATATATACGTACATACAGTTAGGAAACTAAGCCCCTGCGATGAAATTATGACATAAGCACTATTATAGCTATAGGGCTGACCTTTTTGATATTTAACCGACTTCAAAAATAAAGGAGGAGGTTATCAATTCGGCCTGTATATTTCTGTTTGCTTTTTTTTTTCACCGATGATTTTGTGGTAATTTTGAGATTAAAACCCGTAAAAATACAAAAATGGTGTAGCCTAAATATGAATTTACAAGAAGAAATGAATTTTCAATCCGAATAAATATACCTTGTAAAAGTAATTATACGTTTTTTTCAGTGCTATATTTCGAAATCTTGTTTTGTTATGGACGCCGAAGGCTATTTAATGTACCTAAATTATTTATAATGCTTGATATTTGTATGATACATATATTCAATAATTATTTTAAACCAGAATTAACAATACTTGTATGTAGGTATACCTACAAAATTATTTTTAAAACGATAAATTAAATTAAAAAACACAAAATATGCAAAAATAAATTAAAATTATTATTATACGAGCATAGAACCTCCACCTTTTTGTTTTAGGATGAAAAAGAAAATAGTTTGACAGGCTTAGTGCTTGACAAAGTGGTGACGTCACGTATCGATAAAAATACAATAATTATAATATCTATCTTTTTCTTCCCTAATATTTACGTAATTATGCACATAAATTTAAACAAGATTTTTTTAAGGTTTCCATTTTTTTAGATTTTTGTGCTCTTCTAGATTGCGTAAAAAATAGATGCGATCTTTAAACAGACTGGACTCCTAATAGTGACTATTTGTAGCTATCATTTTGGTAGAAAATATGTCAACATAATTTAAAACTCATGCTGCCATATCTATAGAAATTAAAAAATAGTCTCTTTTTAACTTGTAGTCAGATACGGTATTTACAAATATATTTATTGAAAGGGCTACAAACTGAAACAATCGATATTTATTTAATGTGAAGTGTATCATTGACATCACTTTAAACTTTTTTCTATACTACGTATCTTTATCCTTCAAAATCTGTGGATGTGTCACCCGCTACTATCGATCCCCCTCAATACCCTTAGGATACTCGTAAACACGCTTGCTTGTGTGCGTGAGCCATTTCGGACGTTTTGTATGAAGTTTCCTTACTGTATGTATCTGTATATTGTGCTGTTATGTTAGGTTTGATGTGAGTTCATTTGTTTTACGAGTGTTGACGTAACGTTTTAATTAATAGAGAAATTAAGTGCATGTTCGAAGCGCATCGCTATGGAATTTACTTTTTAAATTTTATAAGAGTTTTACATGCACTTATTGTATTAACAGAATTTATATTGATTACTAAGTCAAAACTAGCTATTCTAGTGTAAATAGATACAGCTTTTTGAGAAACTTTTTTTAATTATGGTTTTCCAAAAAACTGACTCTACCACAAGCAAGATATCCTATCGAGCCAGTCCAGTGTATAGAAGTAGTGTAGTAACTTGATGGTTACTATCAAGTCAATCAAAATACATTATGCATTAATTCAATGAAAATTCCGAAACTGAAAAATTCTTGAAACTACGATCAATGTGTAGCGGAATTTCCAAATGCTACGCGCTACGAGTGTAACTACGACTACGAGGCACGAACAGCGATGAGCGATCAGCGAACTACAAAAATTTCAAATTTAGTATTATTGTAGCGTTCGACGGGGGAGGTTGTGTCGCTGCCGCTCCATACGGCGCGCGTATTCACGTCCGTTACGTAAATCCAATATAAAATGCCAATGACTTAATCCGATCGTGTACTAAGTGTAGTGATAACAGGAAAATTAAGTGCTATTGTGTTGAAAATGTCCGTGAAGGATGTTATTTTGGAAAAATGTTGAAGACGCTTCGTTCGCGATGTTTGTTTTGTTTGCTGTGTATGGCTTTATATTTTTGTGTAACTGATGGATTGATAGGTAAGTAATATTACTCCAGTGCTTTTTATATATATTTTTATTAATTTTGATATTTGTATAAGAAATATGTTGAAATTGTTTTAGCTCTGTGTAGCGTAGCCCGTAGGCTCTAGCCATACTAATTTTGAGTGCTACGCGCTTGCACTTGATATTATTTAGTAAGTGTTACTAGCTAGGTAGGTACTTAAGTCATTAAGCGCCTTAGAAAATTATGATATTCAATTATGTCACAGGGTCAAGGTTGGTATTAAGAGCTCTATCTTATTTATTATTTTAATAAACTTACTAAGTTATTACTTATTATTTTTAATGTACCTATTTTTAGATTTTTGATTGTTTTTATATTGAACATTGATATGGTATTGTCGTTGAAATTGCTTTGTTAGCTTCAACGCAAGCGCATCATCTGAAAACTGCTTGATTGATTTTAATATTTAAAGTCATAAAATTAATATGGTAGAATGTAGAGCATTTAATTCTCTGTTTATATCTATCTCGTACCTATAACTAGGTAACCATGGTTTCTTGTATTTAGAACCTGTGATTACAAACTACAGGCTAAAACTTTAATCTTCCCTGAACATATGTTTTGAAAAAAGCTGACACTGGGTCAACTATTTTCATTCCAAATTTCATTCAAAACGGTGCTGTAATTTTGCTGTGAAAGCGATACAGACATAATTAGTCTGGAAAGGGTTGCAAAACTAACGGTCCATTGAAGGGATATATTTTGGAACAAGGGTTGATCTTTTATACTATTTTCGAGTTTTTATTTCCATGGTAACATTGATATGTTGAGCTTTTTGGAGTTTGCTCTACACACGAACTGTTATGTAACAAGTATTGACTATTGTCCTAGATACAATAACAATTTAAACCTATGTGAAATGTTTGAAGTATTACTTCTATATTGTTATATACCTATTGTTCGGATACAGATTCGAATTGTATAATTTTACCAAAAATTATACAGTTTATTTTTACAGCGTTCTGTTAACTTTACAGAAATGTTAAGTACACATTACTATAAAAACATGCTTTTATTAAAGCAATATAGCTTTTTGTATTATGATATCACGTTTTCCCTGTAGTCTACAATCCATGAACAAACACAATCCATGTCTTCTTTGCTTGCTCTATAGTCTGTATGGAGTTAATAAGTTTATTATTAGTAGGTAGTTATTTCTATAACATTTTAATTATTTATTTCAGTAACTAACACACAAGACACAAATATTTCTCCGTATCATATTATCAAATTTATTCACGCCTGTAGGTACTATTTATATTTCACGCACACTTGAGCACAGTAGTGCCTACAAAGTTTATACTTTACAATAATTTCATGCGTTTTGCGGTTAGTTTGTTATTACATATGTCAGGCTGTCCACCTCGTGGTGTATTTCGATCGTGGGTTACACAATAGTTATTGTTGCAAGTAAATTTATATGTATAAATAACGAGCTAATTTAAACATACAAAGTAACTTGGATGGACACTTTTGTCTAGCTTTAAATTGGGCCGATTTTGAACAGGGGAAGGTACCACGCCTCCACAGAAGATAGGCTTGAAATAGTTCCATGTTATTGTTATTGTGTTTCATACAATGATTGGAAGCAACGAAGGTCCGTATGACGTATCATTTTACCTACCCAGCACAGTGCCTTTTCTTGTAGTTCGAAGGAACGGAAAATCCCATACAACTTGGAACAGAAGTAGCACCGTTTCATCGGTTTCCGAAATAAGGAGATTTCAACACTATTAGCTTCGTAGCTCTATCACAGCTCTATATTAATATATTGTTATTCCTTGTTACATTTACACTTATATGAGTCCAATTATGTTTCTGCAATATGTGGCGCTCTTCACATGCTGGCAAGCTCGGTTGTATGACAAATAAAAAAAGAATAAGTTAATGAAGAATATACCACTCTATTGTGATTATTAACTGAAAAGAAATACCTTAGCAAATAACGTGGACAGTTTCAAAAGTCAAATATAACATTCACTAACTTTATATTAAAAAGTTTCTGCCACGTTCCGTCGTAACAGAATGTTGAGAAACATTCTTGAAGACAATATAAGGAAATTTGGAGAATATTCTCCGAGTTGTATCCAGTTATTTCCAGAACGAATTACGTCATAACTCATAACTCAGGATGCATAGTAATTAAACAAACTCAATTGGCTTCTAGCTTTGGAGTAACGTAAAACATTGGATTGTATAACGTTGAAATACTCCTGTAGATAGCGCATGCAGAAACGTGGTTGGAGGACTTTCCTAGAAATAAGGAGAATATTCAAATTTCATTCAATAATGCTTCAAAACTGGTCCAACTTTTATAAACTTTCTCTACACTCTCTATTTTTCGTCATCATCAAAATTCTCATGCTATTCTCATGAATTGACATGCTACAGATTGTCTATTTTTTATACGATTATGGAAATATCGTTTGACCTTGACTGAAGCCGAGCCTCTAATTTGATAATTCTGATTGCCTTCCATTAATTACTGTCACTGATTGAGGCGTGTATTCCATAGACTCGTAAATTTTGGTGACACTTACGACTCTGTGGTACAAACAACGTCCACAGATAACGTAAATTACTGATGTAATTTGATGAAAATATTGGCGCCCTTTTTTGCATGAATGTAATTCCCCGGCGAATTATGGTTTTTCGATAATTTATATACTTATGAATTATATATAATTATGTATTATGTATTCAGATATAGGTATTATATTGAATTCAAACAAGACTTTAATATATTTTAAACTACGTTGTACGTACACCTAGATATTAAAAATAAAATACGAATGAATGGTTAAATATAATTTGATGCCTGTTATCATAACACATTTCAATTAAGTATGACTCGACGGGTTGTTATTGATTCCTAATATATAATTTTATATAATAACAATTATATTACATTCTAATGTCATCTCTTCCAACCCCATAATTGTACCCTTTGCCATTATAATTTGGAAACTGAATTGATGATTATTTCTCTCGAAAATATAAGGGATATTAAACGTAGGGGTTTTTTTACGCGTTAGTTTCTCTAGGGTGGTTTCTATTCTGAATTGTATTTCGTCTATGCATTACGAACGAAATCGATATATTAGATTTTAAGTTTCTAATTGTACTTCGCGAATATTTATTAGAATGGCTATTAGTTTGCAATACAATAGCGGTTAAATACAAAAGATTTCTTTCGTAAATAATATTCAAATATTAAAGTGCCCCATTGAATGGTTCTTTTTAAGTGAAATCTTATTTGTTTTTGTTTAAACATAATATATTAATAATCAACATTTAAAATTTTACAAGGTATTCAATTTTCAACGTGTAGATATTTGAGACTAAAATGCTAACATAGCGTATCTAGGTATAGCAAGGAAAAGCTGCTATTTTGCCCTTACAGCCCTAAACTTTAAATTCCAAGTTTTGACCTGATTCTCTAAATGAATATTTATGACCCTTGACTGGATGCGACGTGGCTTCACATATTTATACAGTTTAAACGGAAACTTGTAAGAAAAGTCACTTTAAAAGTCTTCAGTACTGCCTTACAATGGTTATATGCAAATACTTTTGAACATGTAAAAAGTAAAAACGGTTGGACGGTTGAACTCGGCTCCATAAATTAATTGAAATTGAAATATAGAAAGAGATTCATATAGATATAATAAATTGAAATAAAAGAAAGGGATTCATATAGATAAATGAGTCATTATAGTTCACGGCTAATGTACTGTGAAAACAACAAATGAGTTATTTCTTTGTTATTTTACTATTTTCAACACCTATTTTTATCTATGGGTGCATTTAAAAACAACAGTGGAACGAAGCCAAAATATGCTTTGCGTGAAAATGAAACTGTTTTCGGAAAAATATTAATAGATATTCAAGTTTTAATATATAAATATGTGTTTGTGTTTCCTCATGCGTTTTTCAGTTTGATATACTTACGTACAAAATTATGTGCTAACTCGTTTTAGTTCAATAGATAGCTTTTATTAACTGAACTAACTGCGCTCCGCAGTTTCACCCGCGTGGCTCCGCTTCTGTTGGTCTTAGCGTGATGATATATAGTTTATAGCCTTCCTCGATAAATGGTCTATCCAACACCGAAATAATTTTTCAAATCGGTCCAGTAGTTCCTGAGATGAGCGCGTTCAAACAAACAAACGCTTCAGCTTTATAATATTAGTATAGATTTAACAGTTATTAATTTAAATTCGAACTAAAGTTTATAATCTATCGTGGTGGTTATATCGATAGTTTACTAAAACAAGACGAAGCCAACGTTGATATTAATTGATAGGTAAGGCTTATTGGATCTGTTAAATTAATGGATAGAATTACAAGATGTAATTATGATCAATTAATAATAGTGACATATCTGTCAAAGATAATTAAGTTACGGACTATGAATTTGAGGTTATCTTCATTTAATTGTACCTATTTGGCGCCAACCGCCATGTTGGTTTATTATTTTAATTGAAACAGTGTTGACATAGGTATATATATTTTTTTTATTTGGCTACCATAAAAACGAGAAAAAATAAAACGAGTGGAACTAATCAACAGAATGTTAACAATTTATTTTTCACAGGCCATAAAACGTCTGAGTCGCTAAAGTTTGAATACGTTCAAGAGATAAAAGTAACAGCCGTTGTAGACAGACACTTGTATTATAAAATTATTTATCACAAGTCTAATTATCTTATATAAATAACCCGAATTGATTTGTCTATTTGCAGGATAATATATAAAGAAAATAGTAGGATATGATTACTTAAATAAAAAAAAATACAATTATAAGGGAAACTTTGTTTTTTATGATAGAGCTAGAAAAATAATATAATACCTATGTGCTACCACAGATGAATCATCTACTTCAAAAGCAAATAAATTATTTATTGTGTAATAGAAATCCAAATCAGGCGAAGTCAGGGCGATAGTCTTGTCTGTTTTATATGAATTGATTGTTGTACATCATGTGTTGGCGGCTTCTATGAAAAGGATTAAGTCAAATTGTGGACTATTCCTGTCTACACAGTAGTTCTGTGTAACAATTAATCATGTGAAATGATATTGGGAATTGGAATAGGGTTGAAACATATGAGAAATTGTTTGGTTTTATCTATCTAATTTATCGTGATATATGATTACATATTTAAAACAATGATGATGAGACTGTATTCTATACTAATATTTTAAAGCTGAAGAGTTTGTTTTTTTGAACGCGCTAATCTCAGGAACTACTGGTCCGATTTGAAAAATTCTTTCGTTGTTAGATTTAAGTATCTGCCCATTTATCGACGAAGGCTTTTAGGCTATATATAATCACGCTAAGACCAACGGATGCGGAGCAATGCGGGTGAAACCGCGGAGCACAGCTAGTAAATATATAAAATTGGTAATAATTGAGCGTGTCTGCGTACCTACATGTCTTAAATCAAATAATTTTTTAAAATAAAATAAACTAACAATTATTGTTCGAACAATGTGTATTCTAAATCTTGTTCTTTCACACATGTATATTTTCGTATCATTAATAAAATTTATGAAGAAAAATTTATATATCGAGAGCGAACTCTACCAAACAACATTAAAGCAAAGACTAACAAAAATACTTTTAATTCTACACAACCTTGTTAAAAACCAGGAATATCGGGCAAATCAAAATACCAGTAATGGATTACGAAAAGTGGGTTAAATCATTAATCATGTGTAACAGAATGGCGTTGTTAAGCCCCTTCGTAAGTTGGTCAATCCACGCAGCAAATGATTTATTAAAGTTTTACAAATTTTTAATATTAACACGTCACTGTCATGCAATTTGTTTTTTTTTATTGTGTTGGTAGCATAGGGTGGATGCAATACTAGACTCTATTTTTTTCCTCTTTGATTAGAAATTTGCAATTAGATTTCTATGGCCATATTTGAAGTGAAACTTCTTTATCGGGGTTGGAAAAAAATTTAGTGTAAAATTTTTTAGTTACGCGTGACATTTTTCCGTTACGCGCCATCTTTTTCTTATCCCTACCACGCGTGATTCGACGTATAAATCCTGTAAAGTTGCATATAGTAAATTATTTTTTGAAAAATAAGGTAATAAAGACGTTTCACTTCTTACGTGTGTACACTAGTACACGCACACATTTTTTTATTGATTAGAGTCTGGGTACGAATATGTTCTAACTTTTACTCTTATGTAAAGTAGAGTGAAGAAAGTTTTATAAGTAGAGCAGTAATGAAAACACAGGCTGAAGCTAGTTAACAATAAATGAACAAATTAATGATGTAACTCACTAAATATTATCAAACGTAACTGAGCATATACCTACACATATAATTGGGATACATAAGTAAACATAGAAAGATACATAAGTAAACAAGAAACCAACAATAGGGCTAAGTGGCGTGCCATGGGTGAGACCTACATCCAACAGTAGACGAACACAGGTTGAAAGAGAAGTAAACATAATTTATGCTATCAAGAAAGCTAAATATACAATGTTCCTGTTTAACTAAACCTAACCTTTACAAGCCTTGTTAAAATATTGATATTACAATTGCTAAGAATTACAGCGTTCACCGAATTTCCCCGATGTTTCTAGAAACGTACATTAAAACGGTTCATCCCTTCGCTATGTTTTTTTAAACCCACCCTCTCCATGAGAGTGCTTATTATATATTAATCTGAATGTTGGCTGTAAATCTGCACCTTCGTGAATTATTAGCAACATCCATACAATTTTATGTTTATTTTTCGTATAACTTGTTGTTTGTCTCGTGAAAAAACAACGTAATAAACAAGTCAACGTTTTTCGGGAAGCACAATAAGTACACAAGGCCATATTTAAATCATAGGTAAAAAAATATAGAGATCATAGAAGTTTTTATTTTATAAACTAAGTAGATAATTTTTATAAACAAATTATATTGACCGACCCGCGAAGGCGCAAAAAAACCCGAAATTTACTTAATAATAATTTATTGTAATAAAAAAATTACATTTTAAATTATTTCTAACTTAAACTACGTCCCTCCGGTTCAATGTTGGAACCAAGAGTGTCCATCGTCTTCGGCGGGGCAGCGTCGCGGTGGTGGTGATTGCCGTAATACTTTCTGGAACCGCAGGTGTGCGCGATGTCGCAATCTTTACTGGGTGGCCTTATGCATCTTCTTATAATTAATGCGTGTTATATGTACTTAACAAACACAAAAATATTAATATTCATTATTTTTAGTTTATGTTATAGAGTTAAAAAGCTGTAAACACTGTTTCACATTAAAAAAATCCAGTATAATATGTATAAGTACGATGTAAATCCACAAACACGTTAAGAATTTTTCATGCAATCATGGAAAGAATGATAATATTTTCAGCTGTCCTTTGTATAACAATTTAATTACAATCTTGTTCGTTATCTCAAGTAAAATCAAAGGTTGACCATTGGCAAAAATTAAAGAGAGAACAAGTGAAACCTTGCAGCTAAGTTCGTGCTTATCGGGCCTTTGGGAAGAAGTGGGTCGCGTCCTCGGTGCGACTCCGTTGTTTGATACGGCACGATAAATTCAAGTGTCTTTATTTTTAAGACTTTCATCCACAGCTTTCATCTAAATCTTGATATATGGTGTGATTCTTTTTGATTTTGGAATGCTATTGTGTTTTGAAAAAAAAAATCTTTTTCTAATCGTTATATTCGGAACGTTGGATCGCCGTGATCATCGTGATGAGCAGTTGAATATACCAACAAACAAATTACCGAGATATATGTCATCTTTACACAATAACGATTATTAATTTATTAAGATATGAATAATGAATTCTTAAAGATTTTAACTTAAAAATCTAAGTTCTTAAAACCTATTTCCATAAATCAATACTCATATAACTCCATGCTTTTTACTTTAAATCCAAAAAAGTTCAATCAAAAGATTAGGCCCGATCAAACCAATCTACTTGCTCTAATTACTTTTTCTCTCTAATTACACCTCTTTTCTTAAAGCAATTAATCTCTGTAGCGGCTCGGCCAGTTAGCTGTGTTTTTAGATGTTTTAAAAAATAAATCTTATGCTGAATAGAAATTCTTATATTTAAAGAACAATTAAAGTATTAACTTGTTAATAAATTTCTAGTTAAATAATTCAACTCTGCATTTTGATGTGCATTAAAATGTATATTGTGAAAATAATATAAGTATAACATAATTTGTAGATAAAATTTACTCCTAAACAGTGTCCTATACCTAATGTAATTTTAGAAATAATATTATTGCCACTTATTGTTGTGCTTTACAACTTACATTTTAAAATCTTTGATGTCATATTGATTTTCAATTCTGTCGCTCAAAACTTTAAGAATAAGGCACAAATACGTATGATGCATAATTAAATACATGAGAAAATGAAACACATTACGATGAATTTGAGCTCTTAAAACTATTCCATCAAATAAACTAGTCTATTATTTCCCAGTTCAAGCAATGGAAACATCAGTGCATCACCCCTCATCCTAGGGTTGCACCCCTCAATGCTGTACAGTTGCACGAAGAATTGATTCCGACTCCCTTTCGCGAAATTTTGACAATGAAGGTTTTACAAAACAAGTGTTTGTCAAATGTAAAACGTCTTGATGGCGCTTGTGATGGATTGTCGATGCATGTGTGAATTCTTCTGAGTTTTGTAATTTTTGTACTGTTAGGTAGTGAACATGATGTTGCGGAAACAAGTCAATGACAAAAGACAGTTATGCTGTATGCACTTTTAAATAGTAAATTAATACGTATGTTGCATACATTTTTTCATACACCAGCAATAAGCAATTACGTGTTATCTCCTCCATTTACATTTTACATTTACATATTCAATGATTTGATTATTTTAACATAATATAAATAACAAATAGCTCTACATATATTGCTACGACAACATAATACTACGCAAAAGACTACAGGAAAAATAATATTGTAATATAACTTCATCAATTACTACTTACAAGTTGTCAATAATCATTACTAACACGTCAAATTCAACTATAATCCCAACCAAAAGATACCAACTCGGCTCAATCTGCAAACAATGTATTGCTATACATATAGGTTGTTTGTATGTTTGTGTTGACATTGATTGCACGAACATTTAACCATTCCTACCTCCGACGCCCCTCAAGGGTTGTCTAGAGTCTGGCTCAAACGTAGATTGCTATAAATACAACAGCTATTTTTATTTTTATAATTGTGAGTAGTTGTTTGGAATCGCAATTGGCTCTAACCCTGATTACGAGATGTAAAAATTGTTTTTTCCTGTATTTCCATTTTGATAGGATTTTATTGCGTAAGCTTTTAAGTAACAAAATAGGCTAAATAAACATTTAAATACTTTTACCATCAATACAATATTATGTATATTTTTTTTGCACCGTTTGTACACATTATTTTCCTATTATCTGTACTTTATGTGTCTCTATTTCTTTTGTGTGTGCAATAAATAATTAAATAAATAATAAAATAAATATATTCAGCTAACTGGTCTGATGATGGAGTTATAAGGTAGTAGATGAAATTTTGGAATTAATATTAGTATTCCTTTATAGTTCGAGCTCTTTCATTCGTTTTTGGCTTATTCTGTTATTTTTTGGAGTAATAAGTGGGTGTTATTGAATACTTTTTTATTATATAGAATATGGAGCGCTATCGAAAATAATTACATTCATAAAACTTTCTTAAATACTGTGTTAGGTTTTCACTAAAAAAGTTAAATTGATAAGAGCAATAATTCTGCCAGAATTAGATGAGCTTTTAATAAAATTTTCGTTAAAATCCAGGGATTTATGTAATGGATCCTATTAAAGCTGGATATAAAAGATAGCTACGGTAATTTAAATTGAATTAGCATTATTAACGTATTACACATACTAGCTCTACTGATGATGGTATTAGACGAAAAAGTTTACTGTAGACATCCTTCATGCTATAGCTAGCAAATTGATGATTATATTATTATAAATAGTCCATAATGTGAATTGTTGCAGTAATGAGTAATCAATAATCTAAATGTACCTATATGTGTGTTTTTTTAATAAAAATACATAGCAAACAAATTAAAATATTAAAATAAAGTTCAATGAATTATTGAAACTTGAAAGTTCATCTAAACACAACTTTTAATAGGAACTACACCAAAACAACTCTAAGTAATATTCACTTTATTGAAAGTTCATTTTATTTAACATCAACACTTAGTAAAACTATTGCAAAACCTTTTACAGTCATATTTAAAATGCGAGGTCACCGGTCACGTTTCAGTGAGACATCCAAGTCTTGGCACTGGAACTGCTTCCCACAAATTAGGGAGTTAATTTACTGGTAACACTGGCACTGTTTCACGTTGCATAACATGTGCAAGGCTGTTTGGATCGTTGGAAATTGTTGCACACAATGTAGGAATTAAGTTGCAGTTGTGAACAAACGAGTAAGAGAAGCTACGTATGTTTAAACTGTAATTATTTAGCTTTTGAAAAAGGAAGCTTAGTATGGATAAACTTTAATAATAATCTAAAATAAACAAACAATTAAAATCTATGATAAAATCAACAGTGTGAAGAATTTGTTGCTCTTAGTTATAATAATTATTAATTACCTAGGTAAATTTAAAGTAAACTTAGGTATAAGTATTATGTTAATGCAAATGGCAATTACAAAAATCAAAAGCTTGTTGAAATATTCCCCAAAATTGTCTTTCAATCATTTACAGTCACTTAACTCATAAGTTTCATTAATTCAGTAAATATTATAATGCTATGCAAAACTGATTGAAATGTCGGAATACCCCACAAGATTTCTTGACGCCGACAGCTATTAAAGCAAATTATACCCTAATTCGTTCGTTTAACGTCTATTTTCTATTAATATTCTCTTGTTAATCTGGCCTGAGAGTAATCCAACCACTATTAATAGACCTCTCGAAAACGACTCAGTCCTATAAATTCGAAGGACGCAAGGGACCATTATGAGCTGGTGGTTTGGACAAATAGCGTTGTTTTGGATGGTTGCTATGGCAACGTTTGATCCGAATTGGAAATGCCTGAGGGTGAAGCTTGTGGAAGTGGGACGGAAATAGTGATTTCAGTGGGAGAGACAAGGACGAGATTGGGGAGCAATTTTGCAATGCACACTTGCTACAGCTAAATTGCATTAGTCTGCTATTTGGGTGACTGCTCCCAATCTGTACGATGCCTTACATAATGTGTGGGGTACCCTACCCTGTTATTGTCCACCACCCAATAAATTTCCATTTATTTATGATATTTGTATTTTTTAGAATATTTTGCTTCAAACAAAAAAAAAATGGACCGATCTTTTGTGTCCATCAAATTGAGAAGTTCTATGAAAAAACGTATTTCAGTTGGAGGTTAATGTAAATTAGATTAATAAAAAAATCCACGTTTGATAAAAGTCACCGCGTAGACATTAGAAAAGGGATGATTTTAATAATATTGGTGTATAGTAAAAGGATAAAAAGCTACGTATAACATTAATGGAATTATTCATTCGTAAAGAAAATCTGAATACTATTTTGAAATAACACGTAGGTAAGCATTAAAAAGGCTTCACCTGTTCGGCGAAGAATCATATTAAAACAAAATATTATTTCCGTTAACAGCAGAGAAATAGATAATTATGTCTCCTTGTACAAACGTTTTCTTAATGTTATTTAATATCTAAGCGCGATCAATATAACTCCTGTTTCGTTTAATTAAGTTGCTTTGTAGAAGCCGTATCTGTATTCCAACAAATTCTGTTATAATTGAGTCTAACCTCGTAAGCTTTGTATGACCGAATCTTTTAAGCCCAAGGCCATTTAATTATTTCTTAAATCCGGGATTTGGGTTCATGTTAATGATGCCGAAATGGTTTAAAATGGTTTCTATAATGTTAGACCGTTAGCTAGACTATTTGTTATGTTGTGATGTAATTACAGTATTATTTTGGTGATAAAGGACAGCTTTTTTTTTAGAAATATGTTAAGTAATAATAAGGTAACTGATTCATGTATAGACAATTTTGGTAAAGTACTTATTGTTATTGGGTAAAAACGGCAGACAAAAAAGTAAATTTTGGATAAATATTATTTCAAAGTAATTTCAATAGAGAAGTACTAGTAGTTTGTATCACTACATAGTATAAAACAATGTTGCTTTCTCTGTCTCTATATCCCTTTGTACGCTTAAATCTTTAAAACTACGCAGCAAATTTTGATGCAGTTTTTTTAAATAGTTAGAGTGATTCTCAATAAAGGTTTTAGTACATAATTTATTAGGTTTTAGACGAAGCGAGCGAAGCCGCGGGTGGAAAGGTAGTTACATATAATTTGCACTTTGAATAATAATGCAGATTTTTTCTTTCATTAATTTATAGACACATAAATATCTGTGGATATGATATACTACAAGAAACAATATTATAGTTCTTAAGTTTTTTCATCAGCTCAATACTGAGTGCGGTTATTGCGTCCATTTCCAAGATAAACATTTATCTACGGAATGTTAGACAACATATCATTTCGAAGGGTATATGGTTTCATAATATCGAGTTGCAAAGACTAGAGAAAGTAAAGCTAGGAACAATTTATATTACTTAAGTATTTTTAATATTTTATAAACGTTCATGCAAGATATGTCAGTCATACATATTTATTAAAAATAAAAAAAATATATAAATAATTGAAATGTAATGATGATGCAATGCTTTGGACATGTACCTACTTCTTTATATAAATCGTAATGTGCTGTTTTGTATTATGTATTATTTTATATTTGAAATGATAGTCACTTGCTCATGCTTACTATAAACTTTAAAAAAGTAGTCTGAAATCAGAATATTTTAAGCAGGTAAAAGCCAATGTCGTCACTGCCCTATAGACAGTCCACAAAACATATATCTATAAAGTCCAAAAATATCTCTCAAATTGGGTCAACTATCACTTACAGTTTACACCAATTATCATAAAAACCGATACAGCACACATTTGTTGGGAAACGTATAAAATAGCCATTAGCTGTTTTCTTTATGTTTAAATAAGTCTAACAATCGTAAAACGCAACTTGTTTTAGTTTTAAAGACCAGCCACGCACCATGATGTCTTATGCCGGCTACTCATGTACCTGCCGCAGGGGCGATATTAATACAATCTCGGTTGTTCGGCGGTCGGGGCAATTTCAGTTGTTCTATTGCCCCTGCTTGCCTTTACGCACCACAATTAAGGGTCCAATTCCAATATTGCCCCTGCTGCAGGTACGTGATTATCCGTTCTTTAAGCAGCATTATTTCCAGTGTGTAAAAGTGACAGCGCTATAGGTCTACCATCTAGCCACGTCTAGCGCTATCACTTCCCTCCGAAATAATACTTCTTTAAGTCATCTTGGTAACCTTGTTTATTGTATAACCTAAATCTTGAAAAAGGTTACAGGTTAACGTCACGACGAAAATAGTCGAGTATAAGTTTAGAGAGGTGGGTAAAACCGCGGGGCGAAGTTAATATATTGTATTAACGCTAATGTTCTGCGAGGGTGTGGTAATCTCCACATTCCGAGTAGCTCAATTTGTGAATGGGCTTCAATCTTATACGCCCTTAATACTTCGTTAATATATTTATATGTATATTGTGTATATCCGTAGCCAAAAAATAAATAAGCTTAATTCGAAGGCAAAGGTAATACAAAATGCCAAGCGTTCTTAAACTGACGACGCGGACGCCGTTTGTAAACGGAAAAATTATACCTTCTATTTGCCTACAACATACATAAAGACACTATTACAAATATTATAGAGCAGAAACTATTGGTTCAAATTAATAAAATATGTTCTATTAAATAGTCTATTTAACAGTGACTGCTTTGACGAATCCATATTCAGTACAAAATGGATATAAAACAGACTATACTCCGCCGTCTGCTTGTCTGTCGTGCTCTATCTCTGGAATATATATTTTAAATTTGATTAGTTGATTCAAAAAGGCACTCTATAAGATATATATACATATTTCAATTGCTTTCTTATAACAAATCATAACAGACAATTTATCAAAGACCGAACAGTTAGCAAGATATAGTATCATTAAAAGATACCGATTTAAAGTTAAATAAAAGTGTTTTCTGTTATTATAACACTTACTTAGAAACAATTTGGAAGTGTATTTATCTATGTATATGCAGTCTGATAACTTTGAAACACGTTGAAACATTATTTGGGCATTTTATAGCCCTGTAGCAATACGTGAAGAGTATACTAGTGGGCCTTTGTTATCTATATTATTAATTAATAAATTAAGGTGTATTATTTATATTTCGCTTTTGGATTAATGAAATAGGAGCTAAAAATACTTATTTAATAGTTTGTAGAAATTGTAACTATTTCGAGAATTTGAACAGTTTAATTCATTAGTTGATTAAATTCAATGAATGGAAAATATGAATGCAAATAATTTACTGTAATTACAAATAGTTAATAGCACAAAACAATGTAGAATGAGTGAGCTCAGTGGCATGTTCACTACTAGTTATTCTCGAAAGTGAAAAGAGTAGTAAAAGTACTAAATAAACATCTTAAAATTTTGTAATGATATTAACATCGGTAATTTCATTTGTTTCAGAAATTGTTGAAGAACAACGATGCAATGATTTCGAGTTCAGACTGACCTGTCGAGACTTAGATTCGCATATAGCAGTACTGGAAGCGTGGTATACATCTACAGACGATTACCATCGCCTCTCGAACGAAACTCACGCCAGCTACACAATTAAAACGCAAAATGACACGGAACTCGACAAAGTGTACGTCTACACTAGTCCGAAACACAACGGCGTGTATGAGCTAACAAACCATTCTTCATTTGAAAATTATACGAGTATGAACACTTCATTCGAGTTTGATTCGAGACTAAATGATACATTTGTGAACGATACAATGGATAGTGTGGATATGTCAGTGGATTTTATGAATGTGAGTGAAGGGTGTGGTGTAATGCCGTATGCACGTAGTTACGCAAGTTGGCGGGAAGGTGATAAGCGACGACGGTCGATGTCGAGAGAGTCATCGATTAACCTGCGGGCTCCAGTGAGTTACAGGTGAGATTCGAACCAATGGTAAAAACAATTACTTTTTAAATGTGCATGGAATGAATTTACAGTTTTCGGTCGTAATTGTGATTTATATACGATTTGTTTAGAAATTTAACGTATATGTAAAACAAGGTAAATAATTCCGTTTTACGCTGTAGTAACGGGCCCTCGACCGCAATACATGAATAAATAAGGAATCATATGCTGGAATTGTGTTAATGAAATAATTCGTTGTTTATTATCAAGTCTCGTTAATTAGTTACGTAGAATTGTGACATTCGAACTTTTAATTGGATACGTTAAATTTTAATAGGAGTGAGATGTGTGTATGTTGTGTATTATTGAAGATACAGGAATAATAATATATTCTTGACTATCAATGTCTAACTTTTTCTCCATTACATTCTACACTGAATATGATTCGATTCTCCAGGGTTTGCCTTGTTAAAGCTCCTTAATTCCAGTTGTCAATTATTGTGAGAAAGTCGTCTTTTGAAATGTATTGTAGGAGAAAGAAAATGAAGTAAAATCTTATTCTAAAAGACGTACAGCGATAACACAGTTATTGCAAATTGCACTAGTACTGTACTATCTCCCAGGGGATGGCTATAGTAGCCGGCCTAACCTTGTATCTTGTGACTGACTGTTGCTTTTCTTGAATACTAAAGATTTTGCTTGATTCTGCCTTGAAATCGACACCTCCTACGTATAGTATCGTAATCAACAAAATTGCGAAAATTAGTTTTTCACATTTTCAAATTCTTCATAAGATATGTTATCGTTTGAACTAATAAAAAAATATATATTTACAATAGAACCCTAGATAATAAGACTGCTAATTATCGTATGTTCATCTTGATCGAAGTAAAATATGGTATAATGCAGTTCCCATACAGTACGCGGGGGTGGGGGGATCTTTGAGCCGTGCGACCGAATGGCAACTGTTAGTTACGATTAAATACGCGGGAGAGGAGCACGTGCGCTGTTATCGTCGCTGTTTTGTAAACTTTGCACTGATTTTCATTATTTAATCTACATTGTTAGATATATATATACTAAGTATGTCATCTAGGTCAAAAAAAATGATTGAATCAGTGATAAGATGTGATGAGATCGGATCACAAAAAGTAGAAGAGGCCGTTACAAATATAAATTGTGATGGTAATGTGTGTACCCAAGACCAGAGTGTTGAGGATTCTACGAGGATGGAAGGTAAATTATGTTTTACTAATATTTATATACCTAATTATGAAAAAAAAAACATAAATTTAAAAACGTTTATCGCCCATAGTAAAATATCGTAAGTATGACTTACTATGTTATACTTCGATTTCAGAGACTTTTCAAATATCGTAAGTAAATACTTAAGATACTTTACGATGGGATAGTAATATAAATGGTTCCCGTATTCGTACTTACAATACTTTACGTTGGAATTTCTTCTTGTTTTTCTATCCTATGTTGTACTTAAGATATTTTACTATGATACGATGAATAACTTACTATAGTATTCTTTTCAAAAAATCTCAATTAAAAGATATATTTCATTTTTTTTTACAGAGTCGCCGCTCCCTTCTAACGCAAATATTGAGGAGATAAACCAAATGATGGATTGGTTTTTTGATACTGAGGAAATACAATATCAAAGTCATAGTGCTTCACCCACGGAACAAAGTAGGTAACAGTAATAGTAAGCAAAAAGTTTTAATTAATTTTGTTGTGTAAAATTTATCATATTTTTTCATAGTATGAGTATTTAAAAATATGATTATAAAATTGTTTGTTCTTACCTTTAGGACCCGATGAAGTGTCTTCAGCTGCAGTTATTGAGGATTTAACACAGCATCCATCACCAGACTGTACGATTAATCATCTAGATTTTGATTGCGATAACCACTTTTGTCCCTGGTTTGTCGAAAAAGATAATATTTCACCACTACAGTCTGTTGATTCAACCTATACTAATTCAGTTTATACTCCGCAAGCAAACACACCTTTGTCTTCGTTCTCTGAAGCGACACCACAAGCTTCTAGAAAACGGAAAATCAACCAAAGAAAGGACAAAGGAAATATTTGGATTCAGATTCAGATTGATTTTTTAAATTCAAGTTCTTATTAAATATTTTTTATTGTTGTATGTACTGATTTTGTAATTTTAAAGACTGAACAATTATGATTATTATTCTTACGATGAAAGAACGTAAATAAAGTTTATTTTACTTTTTGAAAAATATTTTTGTTTCGTTGGTTTTAATGATAATATATTATTATAAGCAAGATTGTGCCCGAAGTGATAGGGAAGTTTATTTTATTTTTAGTTTCTGAAAGAGATTTTTGTTTCTTTGGTTTTAATGATATATTTTATTGCAAAAATGTGCCCAAAATGATGAGGAAGTTTTTTATTTTTAGTTTCTGAAAGAGATTTTTATTTCGTTGATTTAAATGACATATTTTATTGCAAGGTTGTGTCCAAAATGATAGGGAATTATCATTGTTTCTGCTAGTATAACACTACTATTACTACTTGTTTTTTTTTTTTAAGTTTTTTGTGTGTTACTGATGTTTATTTGGACTGCTGTAATTGAGAAATACATTACATTTCAGTTTAAGGAAAAGAATTTCATTTCAATCATCCCTCAATATACGTCGCTCACGATACGATACAATGACCTAATTATAAAGCATACTGTTGTATCTATACACATTTCACATTATTATTTTGTTAGTATCCTTGTAAATTGTCGTTACATGTGTAACATACGATAATTAATCCTACATATAGTTCGACGTAAAGTATAGTAAGCACTACATACAATGAAGTACGATTGATATTTTTCAAAGTACAATATCGTATGTGATTTTTAAGAAAATCTAGAAAAAAAATCAAGTATTCCTTTTAAAGGTAATATAACACTCATAAAAATGTAGCTGTATGCCAAATTTGGTTCTTAATCAAGAGTATTTGGCTTCATAAACATCAATAATCTACTTGCAAATCTTTAAATAGCTGTACTGTAAAGTTGATCAAATACAGTTACGATATTATACGTAGGAGGTGTCGAAATATTTTTGTGAATGTGTCTTTTTGATTTTGATTTAAGTTATAGAAATAATATCAATATTACCTATTATTATATATATTTTGAGTAAATGTAATCTATTCCATGGTTTAGCTACGCCAGTATTATCTTTTAGTTGTTTCTAATTCTATAGGTATATTCATGCTATAAAGTTTCCCTTTTATCTTTTTTTTTTGTAAAAAACAATGAATACACCTTTACCTTACAATTTCTCTATTTGTTATCAATATCTTCATCAACACTTCTTTTTGTAAAGTAATCTTGTAATTTTGTTTTTAAGCAACAATTGGCAATTTGCTAATATTTTTGATTCGTCCCGATCCGGGCGGACATTGCTAGTTAGTGAGACTGCGAAATTAGCCAAGTATGCGGATATCCAATTCATACAGATAGGACGAAGATATTGATTATAATGATTTTATTGCAAGAATATATAAAATCTTACCAATTCGACTTTAAAAAAATAAATCAAGATTTGTTGAGAGAATTTGCAGATAGATTTCAAGTTTTTCGAGGACATAGAGTAATTTTGTGGATCTGTTCGATTTTCCCTCACAGATTAAAACTTACCTAAAAAAACCATTATTAAAACTGTTACAGTAAAAAAAGAAATACTTTCTATTGTATTTTATATCATAAATGAGTTATTCATCATAAATTAGATTTACATCAAAGGTTATCATAAAATAGGTCGAGATAAAACGAACAAGGTGACAAAGACCGCGAACATGAGTTTCTTGTTTTGACCTCGATTGTTAAATAATTCGAAATTCCCTAGTGTTTATATAAAAACCAACGAAATATGATAAAAATGAGAAAAATCTTCATGAAACATCCTATGTTAGGAGTGTACATGCAAAGAAAAATTTAAATAAAGGCACATATCAAATAAATACCAAAACAAAAGAATCACTCATTTGGATACTAATCATAATCTTCTTCGCTATCTGAGTAGTTTTCCAAAACAGAAGCTGATTGGTTCAAATTAGAATAAAAATCGAAAAGGTAATAAGTAGGTAGTGCATACCAATGCCACAGAAAATATAATTTATTTATTTATTTATTTATTTATTAAGCCAAACCAACAGTAAATACATACAAATCTTGCGAGCTTAAATCTAGGAATATATAAATGTTAAAGATGTATCCACCAATTATAGGTAAGGACAAATTAATTTTTATATCTTAAACTACCAACTAAATCAATATAACGCTTATGTTAATTTATTGTTATGATATATAATAGTAGATACCTATCGCATGGTAACAATATCCAACATAAGTTCTTTTATATTTTATGTTCTTTTATATTCACCTTTGAAAAAGTTTTCTTAGCTTAGAATTTTAGCTTTCTGTTTGAAGCTTTTCTCGTATGTTAATGTTTTCTTCGTAATTAATTATCTGACATGGTGTACCGTGTAAGTAAAGTAACTTACAGAGTGGTTACGTTGTTAAGAATAAGAATGAACTATAAAACTAACATTCTCATTTCATTTGGATAAATTTTCATATATACTTTGTATTTATCATGAATCTTTGTCAAACAACATTCTTATTTATCAGCAATAAGAAAAGGAGGACATTTAAATACATTCAAAATTATTTAGTCCTTTTCTTATTTAATTCGATTATCAACGTTTCACCGATATCTTTCAATGGGGAATGTTAACAAGAATCCCTTTGATCTTGGACGATTTACGTTACGGTATGTCAAGCGTTAGTCATTTGTTTAAACCATAGAGAATAGAGATGTTTGGAATTTTATATTATCTGTACTAATTATATGTTTAAAACTTCATTATTTCGTGGTTTTTTAATGTTGGTTGTTCTTCGTTTTAACTGGAACTTAACATCTAGCTAAGTAAATTAGCAACTAGGTAGGATAGGTTATTGTTGATATTTTTCTTTATTAATAGGTTTGTTTACTGTTTAAGTTTTTATTTATGTGAAAAATAGTGTATGTTTTATTAATTTACCAATTTATGGAAAAGAAAAGCCAGGAAATCGGTTTTAAAATAAATTAAGGTTGATGTTCCGACCGTCCCTCCATACATTTTTGATTACCTCTAAACACTTAACACAGACACTATTTCTTTAAAACTAATCATTTTATCACTTCTCTATAATGAAATGTGTGCGCGTTCGACCTTTTTAATCAATAATTTACAATATTTACTTAGAAAAACAACAGTAAAATACCGGAAAAATTTGACACTTCTACAGTAGTGTGCGTGACTTTTGCCAAGCGAAACACGACATAAAGCACGACATCTAGCGCATAGACTATATACTTATTACAGATCTAGCGCGTCAATATCTAAACGAAAGGCGATGTTTAGACATTGACGCTAGATGTCGTGCATTCGCGTTCGTTATCTTATACATAATGAGCATAATTCTAATAAATCAAAGTTCTGTGTAAAA
>CAJQZM010011127.1:0-21235 GCA_907164665.1 Colias nastes | reverse complement strand
ACTTTTTGTGTTCAGAAAAACATGCCGATTAAGTGGATATCAGTAGTTCGTATGACGGAGGTGAGTCCCACGGAAATGAATTTTATTTCAATTGGGGACTGTACTAAATAGCTCCAGACAGCTGAGGCCAAGATATTTTCGATCGGTAGACCAACATCAGCACAAAGATAATGTTATTAGTGGCGTATAGAAGAACTATGTAAGTAAATGTGGGATAAATGGTTTTTCTGCAGAAAAATAATATACATATTATGGTAATGTGGTGGTAAAAACATGTTACGTCGGGAGATACTGACACAAAATTTTGGGTCATTTGTAACAGGATGGCGGTTCACAGGGGTCTTAGTACGCAATGACAAATAGAAAAATGATGGTCAGAACGCTGGAACCGGGGGTCCAGTCGCGTGGTCGTTAGTCGAACTCGTCGGATAAATTACGGAAGTCAAACGATTTCTATCACAAAAATTTTAGGATTTACCGATAGCCCATAAAAAAGAAGTAGGCGGTAGTGTCATGCCAATCTTTTCCGGTGTGACTTACAGCCCGCCATACCGACGTGAATGTGTTGCGATTAAAAAAAAACAATTCATCCATTTGTACCAGGCTAATTTTTGCACAGGTAATCATCGTTCTGCAGCCATGTACGAAAATCGCCATGCCATACTTTTCAGACAGTTCCAAATGGTCGCCATAGCGCCGCAAATGAGCAATTTTTTTTTTTTTTGCAAAAAAAATTGTAAAATTTAATTATTTTGGAATATAGAGCATTTTAATGGTAAAATAATAAAAAATTTAATCTAATCAGTAATGTTTTATTTTGGAATCTTTCTGATAACTTTAGGGATCATTCGCAACATTATTTTAAGGATAAAACAAGGTATGAATATGGGATATACTTAGACAATAGTTAACAACTTTGCAACAAATGGTGCGAACCGCGGGAACGCACTAAAAATAAAGTACCTCTTTAACTCTAACATTTTATGTTATGACCTCCGTTATATGAACGTGGCATATATTTAAAAGGAGATGAAAATGATGTAAAGCCATAAATCTTGTGTGAAGCGAACATTGTGTTTCTTAATTCCTCATAGTTAGACTAATTTAGATCCCTATTTGTGTGGTTTTTAAACAACTTCAAAAAAGGAGGAGGTTCAATTGTAGTGTTTCTTGGCTAGGCTATGAACAAACTTTCGATTGAATGAACCTATTCTCTTCATCATTATCACACGAATTATATAAATTAATTTAAATTTCAGGACAAATTTCACACACGGCACGATCTGATCCCATAGGTACTTAGCTTTCGCTTGTGTTATGGAAACCAGATGGCTGATAAACATACATATATATAATTTTTAAATAAATACTTATATAGATAATTAACACCCAGACACAGAGCAAACATCTATATTCATCACACAAATATTTGCCCCGGGTGGAAATCGAACCCACGACCTCTGGCTTGGAAGGCAGGGCCACTACCAACCAAGCCAACCGGTCAGTCCAAATATATTATTATTCCAAAGTCAATTTTGTTCTGATACTTTATTTTAATGTAAATTTATATATCCCTCTTCACTAAGAAATTTATTGACATGTGATTAGCATTAAAAAAATACCGGCCGAATTAAGAACCTCCTCCTTTTTTTGAAGTCGGTTAAAAATATACAAAATAAATTACTTCCTGAAAGTATCATACAGCCTGAAATATTATAAGAAAGGTTGAACATAATATATAAATGAATTATTGTTTTCTTTGAATTAAATCTAATAAGTACGCTATTCCTTTTTATAACAAAACGCATCTCTTATCTACTGAAATGAAAATATATTCAAGTTATAAAATAACTATGAGCATTTATGTGTATAATCGCCTCAGTGAACCCTTTGAAGAATTCCATAGTCTTTGTGAGTCGCAAATCTAATAGACTTCAATAATGGCAACTGGGATTATCTTGCATTGCACTTCTAGATTGGATAATAATTGTTCTATGACGTTATTAATTTCATGTCTTCATATTTTATGGGGCGCAGTTTGGTTTTAAATTTTTATTAGATTCTGCGTAGAATGAAATGAACAATATTACAGGCTGGAAGCTCATATACCGTCTAAATAACAAATTAGCTGATGTGATGTGATGTTATAATATCTAATTTTCTAACTGTGTTCTCTATTTCTACTTTATTTTTTAAACATCATCTTCTTCTCTTCTTCTTCTTCTTTAAAAAGGACTAATCGTTGCATGCCTGCTACGTGATTATTAAAGGTGTTTTAAGAAACAAAGTCTGACGAAAGAATACCTAACACACTATTATTATGTAAATGATCATAATATTAGACCATAAAACACCTTACCCACCAGGTAATTAGGTCGAATTTAACTTTAATCAACTAATTTGAATCCCAACCCCATTTAACATAATTACAATACGAAAAGGTCTGCAGTGATAACACCACTAGATCACATTGACCCACTTTGCACAGCCCTTTGCTGATTAAACGAACACTCATTTACCCTTCGAGATTTTGCAGAAATGTATTTTCATACTTCGTGTTTTTTTTGGGAAAACATTGTTGGAAAGTGTAAAAAACGCGCGGTTATTAATGCTGTTTATTTCTTATCTAGCGGTCCGCCCCGTCTTCGCCCGTGGTACATGTTTACGTTTTCTCTCCATAAGAACCATCCTCGTATTTCAAGGAATAGGTATTATAAAATAAGAATTGACGAAATCGGTTCAGTCCTGAGGTTCAGTCGTTCTTAGTTATGCACTTACCAACATATTTTGCGATTCATTTTTATATTAGAAATTAGTCGTAGGTACTTAGTACTGTTATCAGTATTTGTTTAAATTATTATTCCTTTTGAATTGCGTCAATTTACACACCATCATTCGTTAGTTTCCACTTCACCCGCGATAACCAGGAAGAAATAATAAAAATATACCCCGTGACTTGATATTCGATAAATAGCAGCTTGATAATGTGAACATAATTTTAAAATAGATTAAGAAGTTAAGAGTTGAATCATTACAAAGAAACAAAGAAATCTTTTGTCTTTATAATATTAATATTTTAGCTCTTAATGTTTTATGTTCAATGTCTTCATATTTTGCTTCCTGTAATTTTATATAATAAACCAAAGCAATTACAAAATTTTCGTGAATAGAATTTTATGCCATTCAAATTCTGACTCAAATTCAAATATTTATTTTAAAGTAACTTCTTCAAAAGTACTATTTACAAGTATATTACAATTTAAACCAAAACGAAAGTCTTGTAACCTAAATTTTAATTAATATTTATTTTCCCAAGAGGTAATATTATTTACTTCTGCCATGTGTTAAAGGGGTTAAAATCCAAGGAAAACATCAAGACTAACAGCTATTGTGTTCATAAATTTGAAGTTATCGTCGGAACTCCCTCCTGGAGGGCTTTTACTCTGAATAAAGGAGATTCACAGAGGGTCGGTAAATCCCTGTTTATTGCAGAGTCCTTTCCCAGGGATAGGATAAAAATAATGGTTGTTAATTACAAAAAGAATGCAAAACATATATTTTTTCATAAACTTTGTTGGTTTATTTTCGTAACAAGTGTTCTTTGTTGCAATTAATATTTTCAATTTTCGTTTAAATTTGGCAACAAGCCTTATTTTTTAATATTCATAACTTATAATGTAGCGGCTTTATATATATCTCGGGTAAATGAAATGACTGAAGTGACAACCTCAAACTCAAAAGAATGAAATGATAGATGACTTCCACGTCGCAAAGCTAAAATGCACTCGGGTCTAGCCGGTGAAGGCTCGCCCTCGGGACGGCACTTCACATTCGAACATCGAAGAGTTCGGTCCTTCCACTACTTGGAACTGTTAACCTTTTCTTTGCTAGTGTTTAATTTTAATGTGTAACGTAACGGTTATTAAAAGTGATTGTATTAAAAGTGATTGTATTAAAAATGACTGTATTGTATGGTGTATCTTTGCTCGATTACCCAACGCAACGCCCACAGCTTGAAAATAGATTCACATTCTACACCTTTCCCCGACTTAAACTTATTGTATACTTGTCGATATGCTTAACTTTGTCAATAAAAAATAGAAAATATTATAGCATTAACAATTTATTTAATATTCCACTCAATAAATATATTTAAATCAAAATCAAGGCACTTTTTTATTTCCTTCATATAAATTCATTAACATCACCAAATATCTCAAATTCCACATCTTTATAATGGGAGCTAGTAGCAGTATCCACACAGGTATACTTGCCACCCGTACCACCTACTAGCTTTAAACCCTCCATGATCACGGCTTTTCTCGGTAAGAAGGGTACCCTCGCAAAAACCACCACATCACCAGAACTGCAGTCTTTCATGAGCAACAAGTTCTTCTGAACAAACCACTGGTCTGGACCTTCGGTGGCCAGTTTTGTTTCGTTTCCTGTAAAAAGAAGGGTAAATAAAAATCTTCAAAATCAGACTTCTTGAGCAATACTCGTTTTGTCTTATATAGATACTAGCTGCGCTCCGCGGTTTCACCCGCGTGGCTCCGCTTCTGTTGGTCTTAGCGTGATGATATATATCCTATAGCCTTCCTCGATGAATGGGCTATCTAACACCGAAATATTTTTTCAAATCGGACCATTAGTTCCTAAGATTAGTGCGTTCAAATAAACAAACAAACTCTTCAGCTTTATAATATTAGTATAGATTTGTATTTCTGTATTTTAAAAGTTTGTAAGGAAAACACGAAAATATTGACAAAAAAATTCTGTCACCAACAGGAAGCTCATTATTCCTGAGAAGTATTGGCGATATTATATTTTATCGCGAGTCAATTTCAAAGTCATTTTTTATCATTAAAAGTATATTTTATATATACTTAATACAGAGTTATTGAAAGTAGAAATTATATTATTATGCTGTGGTGCAAAATAATAGTATTTTGTTTACAATACATAGGTCAATTATTGATATTTTAATCAACAATTTCTCAAACGTCACTCCCTAAATATTTTCTCTTAATCTGCATATTTTTAAACCTTTGAATACTGTTCTTATCTTACAATATCCTTTACTAAAAATATTTGCAAACTTTCACCAAAACGTTCAAACCCAGCTTATTTACATTCGAAACTACATCAAGGAGACACAAGCTCATTTTTCAGATGTTTCACGAATTCTCTTTAAAGAAACTGCAACAAATGCATCCGAAGTGGAAAATTTGGGGCATAATTTCGCTGAGTTATGAAATGTCGAGTATAGGAAATTTACGACTATCTGGGCTTTGTGAAATTTGACTTTCTTTGTCACAATCTTGCCAAGTTTTAGTGGTCGTGATAAATGGAGAAATATTTAGATATATTTGTTCCACAATGTACAAATATAAAAAACAAGTAAAAGTTTAGTTGTAGTCATTGTAAAATACTTATTTTATTTCTATGAACAACTAGATGATTATATTTTACTTACATCAGCAAAAAGGCTAAAGTCCATAGAACACTTACCAATTTCAATGATTACGTTTAGTAATATCCCATGACCTAGAGAAGTCTCTTGCAGAAAATGTTTCATTGAAGCTGATTCTGATTTGATCTCCAACGTACAATTATCCCAAAAGACTTTGTTTTGAAACGATCCATATTTCTGCGCATTTAACTTCCTCTCCTGAAATGAGCATTATGTTTCATAGACATGTAAAATTTACTGATACTTTCACGTATCTTCGTCTGCTCTCAAAAGGCTTATTATTTCAATATTTTTTATTCATGATCCGTTTATATCGGTCATAGCATACTTGTACAGTCTACTACAATTACTTTTTAACATAGAAATTTTAAAACAGCTTTAGCATTATAATATTACTAGCTTTCCACCCGCAGCTTCGCCCGCGCAGTCAAAGAAAAACCCGCATAGTTCCCGTTCCCGTGGGATTGCCGGGATAAAACCTATCCTATTTCCCGGGGTAAAAAGTAGCCTGTGACCTTTCTCGGGTATCAAAATATCTCTATACCAAATTTCATGCAAATTGGTTCAGTAGTTTAGGCGTGATTGAGTAACAGACAGACAGACAGAGTTACTTTCGCATTTATAATATTAGTATGGATAATATTGAAATAGATATTAATATACTTACGATAGTACTTAATGATCTTATAAGAATTTTAAAACACGGTACTTTCTCGGTTGCTTGATAATAAACAGTTTGCCATACATCCGCCATGTCATGTATATTTAGCTTATTTTCTTTGAAATGTGGACAAATACTGTAGAATTTTTGATCCTCGGTGCTCACACCTACATCTCGAAAATTGGAAGTGACTATTCCAAGAGACTTAGCCATTTTATAATTCATTTTGTATTCTTCGATATTCTTATCTATAACTGTTGAATTCGTTTTTCTTTCAGCTATAACAATACGATTAGTTTTGTTTGCTTTATCACAATTAATATTTGTATTAAATTTTAATAGTATCACTAAAATAACAACTTGCTTGTAATGAGACATTGTAAGATGCTTTAGACCCTCGTAAAGAGCGAATGTTTAAAACTCTAGGCACTAGGTATTGTATCATACTATTTGTTGTGATTCGGTTTGTTTATAAATTAATGATGTGCGATTTGTCATTATGCCTTTGTCTAGTGTTCTTTATTTATTAACAACTAGCGGTCCGCCCCGGCTTCGCCCGTGGTACATATTTCGCAATAAAAGGTAGCCTATGTTCTTTCTCAGGGTCTAAAGATTGTCTGTGCCAAATTTCATCTAAATCGGTTGAGAGGTTTAAGCGGGAAAGCGTAACAGACAGACAGACAGAGTTACTTTCGAAATTATAATATTAGTAGGGATTGATTATTATTTAATGTTATAAAAGTAACATGGATCTAAATTGAAATCATCATCTATTAGACACTACTCTAAAATTTTAACACAATTTTTTTTTTTCAGAACTTTCTATTGTGTTTAATTTTTAAAACTGCAATGGTTAAATAATTGTAAGATGGTTTTACCTATTTACATGAATATTAATTCATATTGTACAATAATAAACCTGTATAACTTGAGGTAATGTATTTAGCAACTCATGTGTAGAATGTATAGTAGTTATTTCAAGCATACGAGAGTTGTGAATTTCTAAAGCCTGCAACATATCTACACTACATATACTTACTACTTAGGTTTCAAGTAGTTCATCGATTTTCCTAATTACACTGCATGAGGCTTTGAACATGTTAGTGCTCAAAGTTCCTTATAACTTCAGTGAAAACGCAGAGTTAGGCACTATTCAATTACCAAGAAACATGCACTCGACTTTTCTGTTAACTTCTAATGACCTTCTTTTTACTTTTTTTAAACTTATGCTTATATTCAGAAATCTAGAAATATCGAAGAAAATCAACAATTTGGTCCATCAAAATTGTATTTAGAATGGTTTAGGTAAATTTTTAAACGCAATAGGTTGGAATAAAAAATAGGAATTTCAATTATCATGTCGAAAAGTCGAATCATTTTTTACGTTTTTGCTTGTTCTCTTTCTTTCTGCACTGTGGTATAATCATTTACTGTTATCGCAATATACGTTCATAATCAAACTTCATTTCTCATATTACTCAACCCTTCAAAAATTCCTTAAAAATAATTTATCTCGAAAGTAGCTCTTCAAAACATATTTTACAGTAAAATTTACGTTAACATAATACCGTTGTATGTTCAGTGGAACATGAGTTTAACAATGCTTCACGAACTAGTATAACGGATGAGATAACAAAAACGTTTGTTAACTTCGCTTCGAGTCTAAAGTCGTCTGTCTGTTTCTCATCTTGGTTTTGTTTCTATGAAGAGCGGTTTAAATTATTATTAAGTTTTAACCTAAAAATGACAAATTGAATCAAATTTGTTTTTCCTTTATTTAATAATAATAATACCAATTAGGGCGTAGGGATGTGACGACCCCATCGCCCACGGTTGGAATATCTATTGTCTACGTGACAATAGATATTCCACCCGTGCAATCAGTCAACCCGCAGGACACCTTGTGGCGGGGTGTCGGGGAGTAGCGACCCCGCGGGAACCGAGTGCTCCCGGGGGAGGACCCTGTCTTCATCTCCGGCTCGCCTTTACCGGCCGGTTGGAGTGAAGCCTGACGAGGACAGGACCCCCACCTCTGGCTTGCCTTAACCGGCCGGCCAGAGTGGAGTCGCGAGAGCTTTTAGCTCGAAGGGTGGATGCGAAGCGTAAGTGGCGAGTGGGCACGTGATGCTGGACCCTCAGGGAGCGCGTGATCGTAGTTTAAAGTCCAGGGACGCCTATCCACCCTTAGCTGCTCACAATATGTTGCCCCCTTGTCGCACTATTGCAGCGACTTATTTCGGGGGCCCATACAGTGAGAGGGCGAGTCACCACCTGCCAACATATTTTTACTTTCTTTTAGTAGAAAGGCAGGTGCCATAGTTTCCCATAGTCTCCAATACCAGTCCATTTAGCATCCCAATCCATAGCCCAATTATTAAATTTCCATACCCTGCAATAGTCCTACATCGGCCGCGGACTGCCTAGGGCTCTATAGTGCAGTCATGGGCAGGCTGCGGCTGGTGTCCCATAACACATTAAAATTCTCGAAAGGGCCTCTGCGTGTTGGATCCGTGTCCCCACGTAAGCCTTCCAGAGATCCGGGTACCGTCCTTCTGGTGGTACCCGAGTGTTATGGAAATGAGAATAATAATCATACCAATTATAACTTATATATAAAAATGAAACCTGTTTCGCGTTGTCACGGCATCACGTGTGAACGGCTGAACCGATTTTGATAATCATTTTTTTATTATATTCCTTGAAGTACGAGGATGGTTCTTATGTAGAGTAAACGTAAATATGTACCACGGGCGAAGCCGGGGCGGACCGCTAGTAACTTATAACTGTGAAGTCGGATAATATTTTTTGCCTGTTCAGTTTACCACAGCGGCAAAATAAAATTGAACTATGTACTTATCGCTAATTATTAAGCGCTTTCTGTATCAACTAACTATAAACATCTTACAGAATATGACGGGTTGATTTTCTAGTCTTCGGTTCGTTTTTACATGACGAAAACATAATATGACACAATTCTGTAATTGTGTTGGAAATTCTATTTCTTTTCAATTTCCTTATTATTTTGTATTTGTGACAAATATATTTTATCGACGTGTATGCAAATTATTGTTTTCTTATCTATGCTGAAGAAAATTTTATATTTATTCACTTATAATACCACAAGAGCTTCAAAATTATCGGGTATTTTCCGATAGGTTCGTTGCAAACAAATGAAGGAGTCAAGTTTTTAGTCAAGGTTAAAAAATCACGAGCGCGAAGCGCGAGTGATTTTTCCTGAAAAACTTGACGACTTTATTTGTTTGCAGGGAACCTTGAGGGAAATGCCAGATAATTTTGAAGCTCGTGTGGTATTCGGGGGATTATTTTTCCGTCCCAAATGTCGGCCAATAATTTCACAATTGAATTCAACCTGTCAGTTTGACGTCAACGACCAGAGAAAATTTTCAAAAAATTATCAGTATAATACCATGTAGGTTGTACCACGTGACGTCGAATGGTGCAATTCTATTGGTCGATATTTGGGTCGGAAAAATAATCATTGTTATTTGTTGATATGTTTCCTACTAAATGTATTCCTATTTCAATCAATCAATCAAAAAACCTCCGAAAACTGTATTTCACATAAAACAATACATTTTTTCTGTACATTTATAAATAAAAAATATACCTAGACAGCTCTTTTTATTTTGGTATTCGGTTATTCCCAAAGTGAGAGATTCATTATGAGGCCTCACCACGATAAGCAATTTGTCAGAATGGTTTGTTCTCATTTTTATTTCTCAATAATATATATACCTGTGCGTGTTCTGTCATAGTATTGTATAAATTGAAAGTTATTATGCTAAGAAAAAATAGTAGAATTAATCTTAGTTTACGAAACATGTCAGTTAAAAGCAATTATATTATAAGTAAAAAGTTGTAGATAGGTTATTAGCACTCCAATAATTAGCCACAATCTTGGTCACAATTTATTTCATTTGTCTGTTTTTTGCTTACGATATAATAATATATATGTATATAATAGTTGAATCATGCCATTTTTACGTCTAATCGTGTGTGCGTTAGTGTACCGTTTTTCAAGATCGATTGTTGTGTTCGTCTAACTATAGCTTTTTACACATACAAGCTACTATTTTTAAGAAGCACTAAGCTGCAGTATTTTAGCAGTTATAAGAGTATCAAAAGCTCCAAAAAGTAAAAATTCTGCCCATTTGCATTCCTACACGAGCTCATGAAAAATTTGAATGTACAAAACGCAATAAATTAAAACTTTTTGAATTATCATACTTCACCACAAATAAAACAAATGAACAACAAGGAAATGTCTGAGTTATTTCTTTATAAAAATACTTTTAACAGAATCATATTTTTATTGCTTTTCCTTTGCGATGAATATCACAAAGTTTTCGATTGTATCATTTTTTATTTTCTTTGATAACTCGAGAATCTATTGAGCTGTAGTAAAATAATTAGTGAAGTAATATAAATTTACGATTCTGTGAATATATGAGCATCTTTGATAAATTGGGTGCATGCACATTACATAACAGTATACAGATACAACCAGTAGGGAAACTTCATACAAAACGTTTGAAATGGCTCACGCACACAAGCAAGCGTGTTTACGAGAATGGGTACCTATTCAATTGTGCTAATACCTATAACTCACACACTTGCACTATATTGTGATGCATGTGTGTTAAAATGATTTAAGACACACCGGTAGATCATGAAGTGTCATGAATTAAGTCAAACCATTTATCAATATTATCACACTACTCGGCTTTCTCCAGGTTCAATAATAATTAAATTTACCAAAAAACCGTACCTACCAATACATAGATAAGCATCCAGATTAATTATGTGTGTTTTCGTACGAATGATGTTAATCTAACTCACTACTAGGTATGGTCTAAAAATTAACCCTAGCAAGAGTCAAGTTATTGTAATTGGTAGCTCCCATTTAATTTCGCGCATTGACTGGGCATACATCCCTAAAGTTTATATAGATGGCTCCATAATCGAATTTAAAAATAATGTCAAAAATCTAGGGGTTCACTTTGACACGACCATGTCTTGGTCGTACCACTTAAAGGAAACAAGTCGTAAACTTTACGCTGCGGCAAGTTCCTTGAGACGTTTACGGCATTTCTTACCGATTTCTACCAAAATTACGTTAGCCAAATCCCTTCTCCTTCCACTCCTTGACTACGCTGACGCCTGTACCACTGATCTTAGCGAAGAGCAATTGAATACACTTGAGCGTCTCCAAAATTTCTGCATTCGTTTTGTTTACGGATTACGCAAATACGATCACGTTTCCCAGTTTCGCAAAAAACTCAAGTGGCTTCCTATTAGACTTCGCCGGAATGCAAATGCATTGAAGTTGTTATATTCCATCCTCTTTAATCCCAATTCTCCTTCCTATCTTAAAAATCAATTTAAATTCTTAGATTCAGGTTCCTACACTCTTCGTTCCGCCGATAACCTTCTCCTTAGCTTTCCTTCTCACCATACTTCCTTCCTTGGTAACTCATTTGTTGTAACCGCTATCAGACTGTGGAATTCTCTGCCTGTGGATGTTAGACGAGCTTCCTCTATAAAATCTTTTAAAACTCTTTTATATAAGCACCTCTCCAATTTAGCATATCCTTCTACTTAATATTATGTATTTTATCCTTTCCTATTATTAATTTATATATTTTATATATTCTATCTTCTATAATCTATATTATTATTTTATTTATTATATCAGCCACCCGCGTAACATGTACGTTTCTTCTTTATCTCTTACCTTGGGCAGTCTGGAAGAGATCGCTAGTAAGCGATAAGGCCGCCTTATGTACCTACCTTATGATGTACCTTTGTATAATTGTAAATATTACTTGGTGTGGTATATTAAATTGATAAATAAATAAATACTATTTTTGTTTAAAATAGCAATATGTTTCAATTTTAAACTTTGTGTTAAAGATATGGTATTGGGAACATATTGACAAATATATACGTATAGTATTTCACATTTCTATACTCATTGCAAAGTCTGTATTTTTCAAGTGTACAAAGTCCGCGAAAATCAAATAGCAGACAAATCTATACTAATACTAGTGGTCCGCCCCGGCTTCGCCCGTGGTACCTACATGTTTAAACTATCCTATCTCTCAAGCTGGATCGAACTGCACATGGTGTGCGAATTTTATTATAATCGGTTAAGTGGTTTAGGAGTCCATTGAGGACAAACATTGTGACACGAGATTTATATATATTAAGATTATTAAGCTGAAGAGTTTGTTTGAACGCGCTAATCTCAGCATCTACTGGTCCGATTTGAAAAATTATTTGGGTGTTAGATAGGCCATTTATCGAAGAAGGCTATAAGCTATATATCATCACGCTAAGACCAACAGGAGCGGAGTAATGCGGGTGAAACCGCGGGACACAGCTAGTTTATAATAACACGAATTAAACATTGTGACTAAAAAGTATGTCCTTTTGTTTCCAAGAGGAAACTATACAAGATGTAGTTATAACACATCAACAATGTAACAAAGAACTAGCTTGAAAGATGTAAAACATTTTAAAACTCCAAATTACGTACACAAAATAAATTTTACAGTCCCCTGTTTCAGAGACCCGGTTTACGCGGGCAGTAAAAATTCGGTTTTATTGTATCTTTAGTAGGATATCAATGTAATATGTTTAACAGTTTGAAAACTCAATAGTATTAAGAGAAAGATGGCTTTTTGATGAAAAATCATTTAAGTAATGATAAAAGTCAGTGCAAAATGAAGAATGTTGAATAAAACAGTTGGTATTTGGATTAAATCAGGTTTACACACATACATATAGAAATATACTTCGGATTTAAAACATTAAAAAAAATATACTTTTTACTTTTTATATGACAACTAGCTGTGCCCCGCGCTTTTACCCGCATTGCTCCGCTCCTGTTGGTCGTAGCGTGATGATATATAGCCTATAGCCTTCCTCAATAAAGGGGCTATCTAACACCGAAAGAATTTTTCAAATCGGACCAGTAGTTCCCGAGATTAGCGCGTTCAAACAAACAAACTAACAAACTAACAAACTCTTCGGCTTAATAATATTAAGTATAGATTTTATAACTTGTTATATAAAATTTATTAATAACCCTCTAATAACTGTGACTCTATAGTCTATCATCACAGTATCACCGCTACATGATTTTAAATTCCCTTTTAAATTAACCATTTGACTGAACAACTTGACGTGCCTTTGCCTCAAAGAAATATAGTCTACGTTCTAGTGTCACTAGACAGACCAATTACAGAGAACATTCAACGACAATTATTCTTAAGAATACACTGTTTCTCATAGCCTTAGGCTAGCTTTACTTTTAGACACAGCCTTAACATTTATTCTTTAAAAATTGTGTTTATATTTTTCCAGAAGACCTTTTATTCAATTGTACTTTCATGGCGATAATTTACTAGTTTCAAATGTAATTTTTATTGGAAATGTTTTCAATCGTCGAGAGTACCTATGCATTATTGATCGTTATTTAATATAAATAAAAATATCTTTTTTTGAAAGAAAGAAAGAAAAACTTATTCCACCATAAGCACATACTGTATTAATTTTCCTAACAATTTCCCAAATTTCACCCCATAAACCACGAAAGAAAAGGTAGGTAATATAATAAAGTTCACAATTAAAATGCAATATCAATTTAAACTTTTAATTCTATCCGAGTATTCAGTATAGTCAATTACAAGATAGTTAACTCCAATATTCCGCTGAAAGGGGTTAAAGGCCGAGTATTATAACCTGAGTGCCTACTCTAATAGGAATATAGAGTTTATTAAATACTAGCTTTCCGCCCGCGGATTCGCCCGCTTTGTCTAAAACCTAATAAATTATATACTAAAAACCTTCCTCTTGAATCACTCTATCTATTAAAATAAACCACATCAAGATCCGTTGCGTAGTTTTAAAGATTTAAGCATATATAGGGACATAGGGACAGGGAAAGCGACTTTGTTTTATACTATGTAGTGATAACTACCTTGTTATAATATGTATGAGAAACATACAATATTTGATATTTTACGTCATAGCTGATAGGTATGCAATGAGATTATAGCATGAAATAAAATATGTTTTTTTTTCTAATGACTTATTCTTATATATTAGGTATATAATATCATTACTCTATCATTATAGAGGTACATCAATAGAATTTACCTACACGAGATATAGGTAACGATATCTATTGCTTTTATTATGTTATTTCCTGAGTAAAACTATAATTTAAATATAGTATTTTTAACCACAATACTCAGTACATTCATTTCAATTTCCTTCATTCAAAGAAATACCTAAAGTCTTATAATAATAGAGAAATCCATCTCACCGTCGGGATAAATGCAAAAATCATATATCTTCCTGGATTTCTAACATTTGCTCCGATCCAAATTGAATTTTATCAACTTATTTCCGATTTGCGGTTCGTTATTGCATTTTCATTCACATATTTTATTTAGCGCATCTGGCGAGAAATGTAAAAATATTTGCATCTGGCATTTTCTTATTCGAAAATAAGTACAATTAAATTAATATCGGAAGTCGTAATGTAGCTTCACTTTTTATTTCCTATTATTAAACTCAAACTCAAACATTTATTTATTCAATTAGACTTCTTCGAGAAGCACTTTTGAAACGTCATATTTTTACATATTTTTAACATTTACCACCGATTCGGAAAGCAGTATCTATGGAGAAGAACCGGCAAGAAACTCCATAGTTCCTCTTTTTAATCATGTCAGTATTACAATTTAATTTTACAAAATATTATGTAACTGTATATTATCATAATATGCCAAAGAACTGACCTGTGGTTTTTACGCGACAACCCTCCATGGGTTTTTATCTTCCATATATTCTTTACAAAAATGATATCTTACGTTAAAAGATAGGTTATTAGCGCCTCAGGAGTTGCACTTCGAAATGTGGCTAATTAGCTACGTTTTAGTACAGTTTTCTCGTTTTTGCTATCAATAGGCGAATCATGCTATTGTTTGACGCCTAATCGTGTGTGCGTTAGTGCGCCGTTTTTTAGGATCGAATGTTGCTTGTTAACCTTTTTTATAATTTCCTTGTTGCTACATAATAGTCATATTTGGTACATTATTAAATTTAATTAACACCGCAACGAATAACGAAGTTTTAGTACTTATAGTACATATAACTATAATGAAAACATGTATCTAGGAGCTTATAAAACAAATGCACATTTCGTCCGACCATAGTTCGCGTGCAAAAGTTGGTACAATGAAAAACTTAATTTCGTTTAGTTGGTAGCGACACGTACCGCAAAATGTAATAACGTCGCTTTTTCTGAACAAAGCAATATGAGATTTCGTGATATGAGCTGGAGCGGTTGAAAATCACATTTAACGGATAATAATCGCATGCAATACTGTGGACTGTGGTATTGTGATACTGCTGGCTGTTTTGATCATTTTCGTTGCATTTTGTTTGAATGTAAACGGTAATTTCGAATGCTATCGTATTTTATCTATACCTAGATAATATCTAGTGCTCATATGGGACATGACCAATCTCGCATTAGCATAAGATATAGCTCTTAGAATAGGTACTGTATATCCGCGATTGCTCTAGTGGACATACAACAAATGCTTTCATCCCCTATTTTAAACCTGAATTATTTCATTCCAATTTCCATTCAGGTTTTTTTTAAAAGGTATTTCCTTGAACAACCGACCTTTCTTTTATTTTTCTTTATTCAATGATTTTAAAGAAAAAACAGAACACAAACGAATTTACAGCAAATTGTTTCGTTGTGTATGCGATAAAATATACAGGGTGTAATCGTTAAGTGTGCACAGGCGATTATTCCGTAACTATTACAGATATCAAAAAACTTTAAACTGATATCGAAAGTACTTAACCTAATGAGTAAAATGTCCATAATAAATTTTTAAAAATAAAACGATAAATATCTAAAAAGTTAACTTGAAACCCTCCCATACATTTAGTATGAGATACGAATATCCCATGTACATTTAATATGAAAGATTTTAGCTTTTTCTTTCTTTTTTTTGGTTTTCTGCTTTAATTACTTCGCAAATTTGAAGGGAAGTTCATTTAGAAACTGTAAATAGAGCTCCTCATTGTATTGCACAATGAGGACATCACTTCGAAAATCTGCTATGAATACAAAATGTATGGGAAATAAAATGTATGGGAGCGTTTAATGTAACATTTTTGGATATTTCTCGTTTTATTTTTAAAAATTTATTATGGCCATTTTACTCATTAGGCTAAGTACTTTCGATATCAGTTTAAAGTTTTTTTGATATCTGCAATAGTTTCGGAATAATCGCTTGTGCACACTTAACGATTACACCCTGTATAACCCCAGCGTGAAATAATAGTATTATTTCACAAATTACATTTATTTTATTTATCCTTTACCTAAGAGAAGCCGGAAGGCAGCCCGGAATAGATTGCTGATGAGCGATAAGTTCGCCCTTGTGCTTTACCTTTTTCCTATCTTATACCTACATTTCAAAATACATTAAATAATAACTAAGAAGTACATATTCAATATTATTTATACAATAAATAGTTAATAACTATAAAGTATTTTGCATTTGCTCATAATTCCTATCATCATAGTGAAAATTGCTCAAGAAAAATGGCGTCCAATAAAAAGGTTCAGATGTACAGAACGGCAGAGAGCTCATTACGGAATGTCGTCGAGAAAAAACTGACAAAGCCTTTGATAAAACGCTCCCTCTGGATTTCGGATGTGCCGAAATTAATTGTCCGTTTTCTTGTTTCAATATTTAAGTTCATAATCGTTGTTTCTTTTCTGATATAAATATAGATGTAATATAAAATAGTAGGGGAAAAAATTAATCTGTACTTATTATTATAAAGCTGCAGAGTTTGTTTGTTTGTTTGTTTGAACACGCTTATCTCAGGAACTACTGGTTGGATTTGAAAAATTATTTCGGTGTTAGATAGCCCATTTATCGAGGAAGGCTATAAGGCTATATATCATCACGCTAAGATCAAAAGGAACGGAGCAATGCGGGTAAAACCGCGGGGCACAGCTTGTAAGTTTATAAAAATAAATACAAAAACAATCACCTAAAACGGCTTACAATAACAATAATTGCAACATGTAAACTATCCTAAAGTCGCCCCTAGCGTAACTGCAATACAATACTGTTCGATTTTTATTGAATTCTCCAGACTAAAAGTATTTCGAATTTCCGCTATCTGGAATTGCTGCATCGCGGTCGACTTGCTCAATCTTACAATAGATTTTACGAGGAATTGGTTAACTTCATTATAGATATTTAGTGGATAGAGGTAGAGTTGTATCTTATAACTGTTTTAATTTTATCTATACTTAATATAATAAAGCTGTAAAGCTGAAGAGTTTGTTTGTTTGTTTGTACGCGCTAATCTCGGGAACTACTGGTCCAATTTGAAAAATTATTTCGGTGTTAGATAGCCCATTTATCGAGGAAGGCTATAGGCTATAACAGGAGCACTGCGGGTAAAACCGCGGAGCATATAAATAATGGATTTAAGATTTTGTGAAAAAGGAATTTAAGTATCAATTTTTTTTAATCTCTTTCTAGATACCAGATGTTTTTTGTAATATTACCTAAGTCCCAAACTGGTCAATATCCGTAAAATCCTCGGGTTACTTAAATGAACGTAAACAAAAGATGAGTATATCCATAAAGTTAATTATTAATTACCCTTTGAGAAACGATACTTTGTAAATTTTAATGAATTTATATCAATTATTCCGTTTGGAAGAATGAGTTGCATCAAATGAAATCGTCCATTATTAATTCAAATTAATTCAGAATGATATTAAAAGAAAAATCACGTTCAATTTTAACGGGATTGCTGTTTTTTACGAGTTTAATTTAAAAAGAAATGGAGATTCGTCATTAATCAAAATTGCTTTTACTGTGTTTTTCACATCTTAATGTTAGATTAAATTTAATATTGGCGGGAAGTGTCATCTCAACAATAAATAAATATTTCAGGACATTTTTCACACACGGCACGATCTGGATCCCAAACTAAGCTTTCGCTTGTGTTATGGAAACCAAATGGCTGATAAACAATACATATATAATTTTAAATAATTACTTATATAGATAATAATTAACACCTTATGTTTATCACACAAATATTTACCGTGGGAGGGAATCGAACCCACGACCAGTGGCTTGGAAGGCAGGGTCACTACCAATCAAGCCAACTGATCAGTCAACAATATAATAAGTTTAAAAAATATTTTTTTTTAAAGTTTTAGTTCTAAGTATTTCGTATTATTTCTGTTATAGAAAGCATAACATAAGGTCATAAAATCAACGACATGAGACATCTATTTAGGATGATGTTAATATGAATGAAAGCGGTTTATTTATGAGTTCGTACGAAAGTAAATATTTATATACAAGTTGACTTTGGCCAGATGTGTCTCCAACATTAATATTTATTACGCATATTTTTGGTGCTCCATAATATCTATATATTAATACTAGCTGTCCCGGCAAACGTTGTTCTGCTTACTTTTATCATTTAAGTAGGGGCGATGTTGGCTTTATTTTTCAGATCATAGGCACACAAAATTCATGAGAATCGGTTCAGCCGTTTCGGAGGAGTATGGTAACTAACATTGTGACACGAGAATTTTATAATATATATAGAGAAGAAGATTATAAAGCTGAATATATGATATATGTTTGTTTGGTTGGTTGAACACGCTAATCTGAGGAACTACGGGTGCTAAACTAAAAATTATTTCAGTGTTAGATAGTCCATTTATCGAGGAATCTATAGGCTATAATATATCATGCTAAGACCAATAGGAGTGGAGCAATGCGGGTAAAACCACGGGGCACAATTAGTATTCATCATAAAATATGTGTTTTCGGCTGGATGAACATTTCAACAATTAGAAACGTGTGAAATAATATACTGTTATTTAAACCACAAACCACGCTCATGGCTGCAGAATTGCAGAAAAATGTCGGCCACCTTTTACGCTGATGATGTGAATTTTGATTCTTTGTTTTATTTATTATAATTATAATATTATGTACCTTTATTTAAAGCGTGTTAAATAAAAATATTATGTGTAATATCCATTCAATTGAGATTGATTATGATTTTCTATATCGCTTACATGGTAAAAATGCTGAACTGATTTTGTAAAGATATAACATAGAGATAGTCAATAATGTGATTTGAGATTGTTGAAAGCATGTTGTATTCGAAGGCAACATATTTTAATGATCAAGTATTTTTATACGCATTTTCATATAATTTAAAGAATAATATAATAGAAAATACAAAATAAACTCTCCTTTAAAATTTTCAGTTAAAAATTGGAATTTTAATAATAATAATGTGTAATATATCTTTAAGAAGGATTGAAGCTATCCTCGGGTCCGATCGCATTTATTTATCCAAGTCCTTTTACGACGTGATGCTATTTGTAAAGTAGAACCTTATTTAATGTTTATTATTATGTTACTAGCGGTCTGCCCCGGCTTCGCCCGGGGTACCTACGTACTCGTACTTCAAGGAATATAATAAAAAAAGAATTATCGAAATCGGTCCACCCGTTCACGCGTGATGCCGTGACCAAGGAAAACGGGTTTCATTTATATATGTATAGATTTTTAACTTTATATGATTTGATTTCTAACACATAGTTTATAATATGTACCTTGGTACGAATTTTTATATAAGGTATATATGTATAGTTGAGCGAGCGTATATTCAATGTTATAAGAAACATCAATTTACACATTGTGAAAAATATATTTTCACTTTAGACTAATAAGGGCCGATTTTTAAATCCTTGGTTAAAATTTATCCGTCCAATAAAGTATAAGGGCCGGCGCCCACTGCCGGCACGGCACGGCATGGCACGGCAGAGCATCCCGCGGCGTGCAATGGCATCCCGCGGCGTGCAGTGGCATCCCGCGGCGTGCAATGGCATGCCATGGCATCCTGCTAAAAGCCCAGCCACTCTGGCATCCATCAGTTTTGCTCCGCGCTAATGCTGCATAAGTTTCAACCTTATTTCAACCAGCTAGTAATCATAATTCCTCGACCCCAAAGTGACGCATACGCCTCGCGGGATGCAATGGCGCGCCGCGGCATCCCTTGGAATGAAACAGCAAGACACGTCATGCCGCCGCATCCTGCGGCGTGCCGCGTCATGCTGCAGCATCCTGCGACACGTCGCGGCATCGTGGCATCGAAATAAAGTAACTTGAATTCTAAACTGATTGAAATAAGATTCAAAATAACTGCATTAGTAATAAAAACCTCTGCCCTGCCATGCCATGCCGTGCCGGCAGTGGGCGCCGGCCCTTACACGAACATATTAAAATGTCACCTGTAAACTGTCAAATACGGGCAAGTTGAATACATTTTTGAAATATGGTAGTTTAATACGTTATTCAACGAATAAGTTTTAACCAAGCATTGAAAAATCGGCACTAAGGGCCGATATATATATATATATATCTCCATGGGCACTATGTTGATCAAACGTGCCATATAGTTAGTAATTATTTGATCCGTTTTCACTTGTTGATCCGGTTGGTATTTGTTGATCCATTGCCACACCACCGTCCGTATGTGGATCCAAACGGAGCCACAAGTGTCACCATCAGTAATAATAATAATTACGTGCTTTTTATACAAATCCACCTTTTTTGCGTTTTAGCTCTTGTTGATCCGATTCAAATGAGCCAATCAGAGCCCACCGAGCTCAGCCATTGGTCTAATTGTTTTTTGAATACAATGAATGAGTTTACAATTTTCAATTTGCTTGGCAATCCGTTAAAGAAACGTGCTCCCTCGTATGTTGCCGTTCGCCTTCCATAATTTGTTCGGATCTTCGGGAGGGCAAGATAGCTAGCTCGTCTATTAGGATAGTGGCGATTTGATGTTGAGAATATAATATTTGTATTTATGTTTTTATGTAGCGCTTTGCGGATGAACATACACGTTTTATAAAAGTATAATTGTTTTAAATTCATTATTTTAGTGTCGTCGTAGATTTTATTTGTAGAAGTTAAAAA